>CM026071.1:24354572-24619572 GCA_014839685.1 Anableps anableps | reverse complement strand
ACTCATTCATACATGATCAGATAGTTAAACAGAAGCACCATGATAATCATCCATAAAAGCAAAGAAAATCATCAACCCATCACTGTTTTGCAACTACTTCAACTTGAGGCATTTGATCTTTTTAGTGAATTTAGAATAAAATACACATCTGTTGAGGTTGCACATGCTGCGTCACTGTTTTCACAAAACAAGGACAAAAATGCATGAAATATAATTAGCAGCAACACAGCTTGGCAAATTGGCCTTCAGCAGATGGAAATATTGGCAAAAGAAGAAAACTTTGATTTGCTTCTCCATTATTTTAAAACACACAAACAATTTATTCACATGGAGTCAAACAAAAGAACACAAATTATGATGTGTCAAAAGAAATATTAATAAACATTATTCACATAATCTATTTTTCAGCATTTTTAGTGGTGTCATTTGGTAGCATTGTTTATTATATTCAGCTGGTATGTGTTTGGCAGAATGTGGTCTTTATGCTGCATCTTGACTGTAAAGTATTCTCTTTAGAGTGCATATATCTGGACAGGTTTCTGTCTGAGTCATGTAAAGTAAATGTCTGGCCCTTGAACTGTATTTGTGTTCTCAACAGATGGCGTGTGTGTGTGTGTGTGTGTGTGTGTGTGTGTGTGTGTGTGTGTGTGTGTGTGTATGTTCCCTACAAAGTCTGGCAGAAGCACCTTGTCTCTCTGTGGTGCATCATGCCAAATGCTTTCAGCACCTTCCAGTTTGACCTGTTCTTGTTTTCATTTCCTGACTTTCGGTATATTTGAAACACAGTGCAGAGCTCTGTAAGATTTACTTTAAGCTTATTTTAGTCAAGCAAAAAAATATATTTTTTTTACAGTAAATAATGAAAGCGATTATGGTCATGATGCCTGTATGTACATTTTTATTTAGTTCTTTAGGGGCCAATTATGGTAGTTTTGAGTACAGTGCCTTGCAAAAGTATTTACCATATTTTCTGGACTTTTTTTATATTTTGGCTGTGTCCTGCAACTTATAGTCAGAAGCAACTTATAAACGTTTTTATCTTCCTCTTCATGAAGCATTTTTTGACTGATGCGTTAATTATTAATTTGTACTGATGGACATGAACCAAGGATTAAAAATTACCATCTGCAGCCACAAGGAAAGCTAATCGTGGACTTAAAGCTAGAGGGCCAGGGCTGGAGGGCCAACTCCGTAGTTGGGTACATAAAGAATGTGTTGCCAGTGTTCTGATAATCTGTGCTACCCCATCAGATTTTCCTACCGTAGAGCATCCAGACAGCTATGTCTATTTGTCGGTGCTGCCTTTTGAAACTGCTGGAACACCAGTTAAGGCTTGTGAACGGTGCAGTTACCTCTGCACGCCCTGGCCATTGCCAAGGAGATGATTATGATTGACTTTGCTGGCAGGCCTTCTTGGTGTTAAGTTTAAGTTTATTTATTTGTCTAGCACATTTTAGCAGCAAGACAGTTCAAAGTGCTTTACATCATAATTACACAGAGCAAATATACATCTAAATCTTCACAAAATTATCAAAATCATCGAGCAAACATATATCATAATCATCAAAATTATCAAGAAATATACATCAAAAATTTTGAGGAATCTTCCACTTAATACTAATCAAAGGCAGCTCTAAACAGGTGGGTTTTTTGCCTTTATTTAAAGGAACTCAGTGTTTTGGCTGTTTTGCAGTTTTCTGGGAATTTGTTCCAGATTTGTGGTGCATAAAAATTGAAAACTGCTTCTCCATGTTTGGTTCTGGTTCTGCGGCTGCAGAATAGACAAGAACCAGAAGACCTGAGTGATCTGGAAGGTTGATACAACAACAACAAATATTTAATATATTTTGGTGCTAAGCCATTCAGTGATTTGTAAACTAACAAAAGTATGTTAAAGTCTATTCTCTGAGCTACAGGGAGCCAATGCAAGGACTTTAAAACTGGGGTGATGTGCTCCATTTTCCTGGTGTTAGTGAGAACATGAGCAGCAGTGTTCTGGATCAGCTGCAGCTGTTTGATTGACTTTTTGGGTAGACCTTTTCAGCTGAAGGTAGTTATGGCACATAACCTGTGTTACCTTCTCATGCAATGGAACTGCCTCTCTATCACCCCAGATTTACTGCATGCATCTCCAAACCACCTAACTGGCAAGACAAGGCAATCATTAATCAGAGAAGCAGGTAAGAAGCCAATGGTAAATCTGGAGCAATCCACAGCTCAGGTAGGTGAATCTGTTCACTACAACAAATAGTCATATCTTCCACAAATCTGACCTTGGTGGAAGAGTTATGGGAAGAAAGCCACTGCTGGCTAACAAGCAAAATGTTAGGTGTGCCAGAAGCCTAATACTGCACATTACCACCAACACAACACCCAAAAGGCAGTTAACCCTAACCCTAACCCTTAGATGGATTTTTTCAAAATTTACTACACTTACCCTTCTATATAGGAAAAAACATGTCAAAACTATTAAAATAATTAATATTATATGGTAAAATTATATTGATGATGACTGCTTTTGAGTGACCATTCAATTTAATTGTAAAAAATGTAGAGAGCAAAGATCTAGTTCATTTTGTCAGTCTTTACACTGATGCATATAAATATCTTACAAAATGGTCATCTGTCTGATGATTTGCAGATAATTTTCCCTGCACAGTCATGTAGAAAGAGAAGAAAATAGATTACAAGTAATGTAAAATATACAGACAATTAGAGCACTTACAGACTTATTGAAAAATGTGTGCACATGGCTAAAAAATGTAAGGGTGGTAAGAAAAGGCCAACAAGACTGAACCTTTTATCCATCTGAAAATCTTTGAACATTGTTTGAAATGTATCAGTGTTTCTTAGACAACAAACGCAAACTGATTTCTTTTCATAAAATCATATAATCCAGTTCTCAGAAGACCAAACAATTCCTGTGGTACCAATGAGAGCTCACAGCAGCAGTGATCTCACATGAGCCATAAGTGTTGAATGAATATTTTCTGGGCAGCACTAGAATACAGTTTTCAGCTGTGCTGTTTGTGCTGCAGAAAAAGTCTTCTAAATGCATGTTCACACAGGTCAGCTGCAACATTTTTAGGGTTTAATATCAGAGGTAGAATTTGACAGTTATCAGAAAAGTTTTATTGGATTTGCAAGATATTATTTTGTAAAATTCCACTAGACAGTTTCATTTCTTACTTGTCTGTATGCAGACTTTGTCTGAGGGCTCCCAGGGTGTTGCTGCTGCTGAGGTGGAAGCAGTGGTGTGGGTGACAGGGCAGCATCCATGCTCAGACAGACACAGCCTCTCCTGGGTTGTCGCTACCAACGTTCCTTGCTTTTGAAGAAGACACGCTGATGAGCCCTCTCATGGAGTGCCACTGTAGCCCCACATTATATCTGTCAAAGCCATAAAGTATGTGTATGTTTTTGCAATCAGAAATTCACTGTTATCTGAAAAGAAGCTATATGTTTGGCACTTTACTGTACTGAAAACTCTAACCCCAAAAAATAGATAAATAAAATTGACAGTTTAAAACACCAAAGGGCATTGCTTAGCTCTATTGTAATCATTTCAGATTAAACATTTTGTGTTCTTTTTAATTTTTTTTTTTAATTTAATCTAAATTTATTGCATTATCACATTTGGTGTCAGAAACACCTCAGAAAATCATTCTCAGTTCTTAATCACAAATGCAAATGAAAACCTCACCTCACAATTCAAATCTACACATTACCCACTGTGTAAAAAAAGACAGAATGATTCAATTTTCTCTTGACTTAACCATGTGTAGCATTGACATAGCTGAATTTGGAAATCACAGAATCAAAGCAATCCATGTCTTTTAACAAGGCAGTTAATAATCTGCAATCTGTGATGTTATACTGGCACAGATTATATCCGAATGTGTACAAATATTGCAGAAAGAATCCTCTTTCTCACGAGCTTTTTAAACTGAATTTATTAAAAAGTTAATATTAGCATTCAGCCCTAAAATTGATGCATCTAAATATTCTCTCTTTATTTTCCTGGACCTCAGACCATTGTTGAACCTGGACTTTAACGTATTTTCAGACAAGCTTTTTTTTGTCTCATGTATATCTATGACAGTTGAGAGGGCTCTGTAAGGTGTTCTTTAAATATATTTAAAACTATAAATCCTTTTTCTCCCATTTTCCCATAAAGCCCAGCTATGCTTTGGTCTATCACATAAAAGCCAAAAAAACAAACAACAAAAAAAACTAACATACAACTGTAGGTTGACACAAACCTTCTTTGTTGTGCATTTGTGCATCAGGCACTCATTCAGCTTGTTAGTGTTTCCCTGGTATCTGCGTTTTTTAATGTATCAGTTTCTATACAAAGAACTGAAAAAGTTTTATTGAAATCTTTGCTTTTAAAAGGGTTGTTGGAAACGGAAGTTTTATTAACAAAACTGCCATTTGGGTGTAGGTGCACCAGGTTTTGTTTGTTTCTTTTGCAAGTGTGTTAGTACAATAAAGGTGCAAAGTTTTCCAGTGGTATGTGCTTGAACTGAGCTCTTTCAGTTGTATGCTCACAGACACAAACAGGTCTGTTCATGAGGATCATCATCCTCTCCAGGTTGTGGCATGAATGAGAGATGGAGCTGAAGGTGATGTGAGATGAGGCAGCAGTGAATGGCAGAGTGGGGGACTGTAGGATCAATGGGATGAACGTAACAATGAATGCAATGCTGTTGGGTCATGGCATTGCCTCCTTTTAATGACATCACAGAGGGAAAAAAACAAGACGCAATGAGCAACACTGTTATTAACCTTTGGCTGGGCTATAAATCAACAACAGTTAATGCAAAATAGGCCAATTTCTTCCAGTCTCTGAAGGGCCAAGACTGTATTGCTAATGCATCACAAGGAGGAGAAGCCTTTCATTCTACAAGATTGTTTTTAAAAAAACTAAAAAGAATACAAAATAATTAGATTTATAGTTATTGATTTCCACAAACAGCAAGGAAACTTGTTTTTAGATAAATATGCTTTTGTTATAACAAAGCTTCTTGGCAAATAACATAAAACAAAAAAAACTGTATACAGTTGAAAAACCTGTTTATTTCCTCCTAAATGTGATGCGATTGTAGAGAAATGTATTTGTTGACAGAGCACCAGAGATGAGTATTAGGTGATTTGTAGGTGAAATTCTGCAACTATAGTCCCAAAACCCATACCTTCACTTTTAGGGACTGAAATCTGCCCCCCAAGATATCAGAGCTCACCTCCACAGAGCAGTGTACTTTCAGAGTTTAGCAGTGGAGAGGTGGGAGATACCCTCCTGCAGTTGATCTCAACCCCACTTAACTGGGCATATTGTTCATGCTGGAGTCACGAACACAACAATATTGATTGACTTGCAAGAAAAGCTCTTTGAAGAATTGGATACAATCTTACAGCAATGTGTGACCAAGCTGATGACCAGCAAAAGGAGGGAATTAGAGGCTGTTGTGGGTGTGTACAGTTCTCCCATTCATTATAGAAGCTCCCATTTGTTACATAAATAAATAAATAAATAATTTGCCAATCCTCTAATTCAATAAACAATATCAA
The DNA here is from genome assembly GCA_014839685.1 of Anableps anableps. Lineage (NCBI taxonomy): Eukaryota > Metazoa > Chordata > Actinopteri > Cyprinodontiformes > Anablepidae > Anableps > Anableps anableps. The sequence goes on along the minus strand of CM026071.1, from coordinate 24,614,001 downwards.
ACAAGAGTTGATGGCAGAATGAGTTGTTTGGCATTGATGACAGTCTTGTATTTTTTGTTAGGAAGATGCTGCCCCACAGCATCACACTACCTCCACCAAAAGCTGTGTGGCATTTCAGAAGATTTTGGAAGTTTTTCAGTTTTTCATAGTTGAGAATGTGCAACACATTCTCAACTATGGTGCTCAGCCCACAAACATTTTCTTTACAAATATGACATAATTTAAAGGGAAACAAGCAGCCTTTCCAAAGGTATATGATATATTGCCAATAAGCAATTTTACAACAAAGAAATTTTCAATCAAACAGAAATTTCTTTACTTTTTGTGCTCAGTTTCTTTTTGGCATGGCTGTATATTATAGATACATTTTGATTCAAATCATTTTTTGAAATGGTCAAATATATTCATATCTTTGTAGAACAGTGGAAGGGTTCAAGATTGAAAATTCGTAAGATTGTTTTTCAAAAAGCAGCTTTTGTTCACACATTTAATATTTTTACTATAATTTAGTTGTATCTTCAAGTATCGTTCCTCAAATAATGCTATGGAAACTTTTCCTAGGTTTGGGTTGGGGGAACTGTATGTCTTTGACCCTTGCAAGGCGGTGTGGAGCAAGAGATGGACAGCTGCTGTCTCTCTGTGGTTGGCTATAGGAAACAGTACATGTTGCACGTCATTCGGAAAGGTAACACATACGGCAGTATGCCCCTGCCATCTGTCACTATAGTGCCTCACACATCGACACACACAAAGGAGAGCCAGACTGCTGGGAAAGCAACAAGGCCCATGCCTGCTATTGTCCTTCAAGCTGCGGGGTGAATTTAGGGCCCCTTGTTGTCAGGCCTTGATGGACTGACATAGCTGGGCTAACAGAAGGATTTTACCTCACCCATGCAAAAAGAACGTTAACATCATAAATCTCAAGGAAAATGAAGTCCCCTCATCTTTTTTTCTTTTTCTCTTTATTTCACATGAGTACAGTTTTCTATCTAGTGCACCATCCTGGTGATAGGGTCCTGGTCTTGGAGGACAGGGTCGATTTTCCATTATAAAGTTTTATAACAAAGATAAAGTGTCACAACAGTCAATGTATCACTTAGGCTGTCACAAAGTCAAGTAAAGACTTTCTTCTTTATCCACATTCCTCAAAATATTCTCTTCAATCCTTCTGAACACAACAGAAACTTCAAAAGTCTAAAGTTTTTCTTCATATTTTCCTAACAAGAAGGAAGGAAAAATGAAAGAATAGAAACAACAAGTAAACAAGCATTTTTTTTCTCATTTTTACAGCAGAAAGACCTGAGAGATTTCTTGAGACATAAGATGCTCCTCTTTTGGTAATATTTCTTTTGGAGAAACTGTAGTGGTCTTAAAGATCAGTAAATATTTTACATTTATCGTTATGCTGTGTTTTACTCAATTTATTTTTTTAATATTTGAAAAGAATGTATAACCCACTCTCAGACCCCAGTTCCCTGGTGCAGAGCAGATTCCTTCGTCTTTAAAACTGTGCCTTTCCAATCAAGCAGATACTTCTTGCCCCACTTTAACACAAGGGGCAAAATGCTGCTTTAAATCCTGGAAGGCCCAATTGCAGCTTCTCTGCAACCCTTTTTCAGTTATTATAAGAGCCTTGAGTTGTGTCTATTCACCCTCTAGTCTACAATAATGGACTGTGCATATAACTGGAAATGCAAATCCTTCATATAGAAAAGCGATTTTTACTGGCATTGTTTTTCATTCAATTGTATTTGTACATGTATTTGTGCTTTTATGATTGTCCAAGCAGAATCAGTGTGTATTTGCATCTGTGTGGTTTGAAAAGAAAGACTTAAACTCATCCATTAGGTAAGGATAAGTCTTTTAAAACATAAAATTTAAAGATAGTATGTTTGTTAACAATTAACTTTACACAATAGTTTGCTGAGAGTTTGATCAATTTTTTCTGGAAGAACTGGTGTCTCGTTTGTAGGCTGCCTTGTCTGCCGTGTCTCTTACATGTAAGTCAATAGGTCCATGAGGACAATGCTGTTCTCATGATTGTTAGGAGATTTTAACACTTCTCTATGATGCTCTTTCCTTGTGACCCCATCTATTTTGTGAATTGCACCACACAACAAGATTTTGCCACCCCCATACTTCACAATTAAGATGATACTAAAATTACAAAAATTTACAAAATTAAAATCTGTGTCTCTGGCTGCTACTTTGGGAGTAATGGCTTCTTCCCTACTGAGTGGCTTTTTACCTTACATCAGTAAGGGAATCGTTTCACTGTGGATAATGACACTCAGCCAACATCTTCACAAGGTCTTTTGGTTTTGTTGTGGGGTTGATTCACACATTTTGCATATCATCTCTGGGACACAAAACCCCTCTCCCTCCTGAACGGTATTTTAGGTCATAGAAAAGAAAAGCAACAATGAGAAAAAAAAACTTTCTGAAAATGGTCAGTTACTAACCTTAGAATGAGTAAAACCTCTGCCAGAGTCTATAGTAAAACTTAGAGATTATCAGGGAGCCAAGCCTCATTGGTTATTACAGAAGTAATGTTGCTCCAGCAGTTCTCCACAGGATTGGGTTTTCTTGCAGATTTCAAAATGGTGACACCTTCCAATAGGTTTCACACAATTTCTATTATCAACAGCCTGGAATCTGTACATTTTTAGAAAAGGCTGAAAGAGACTCTTATACCACTAGCCATTTTAGAAATAAAAAATTATTTTTAAAATTCTTTTCAAAAATCTGCATTCGCCTTGTACCTTCCAATTTCTCTGTGCCAGAGATTATTTACTCCTTTCTGTCAAAAGAATATCAGCACAGAGAAACTGACTGTAGTTATTCATGATCACAAGCATGATGTTAAGAAGCCGCAGTAAATGCAACTTGACATTTTAAGGGCCAGTACATTAAGATTCAATATCACTGAGTGTATTCTGAATGATTTCATATGCATTCATGGTACATAGTAAGTATGTCTTTCAGTTCTACAGTTTTACAGTCAATATAAAAATTAAACTGAGTAAATATAACTCAATACTTTAATTAACTAAGCATTTACTGACACCTTTTTCAGACACAGTGACATGAAAACTGATAAAAGTCAAGTGAAGTGCTTTATATTATTGTTGCTGAACTGGGTGCCGCAGGTGATAATAAAATCACAATAATTTTAACACCCTCCTGCTGAACTTTGTTCCTTTGTTCCAGATTTAACCTCAAATTTTAGGCTCAAGCGCAAAAGTTTCAATTTATTATGGATTTTTTTTTTTTTTTTTTTAAATCTTAAAATGATTTATACAGGCAATAAGTACAATAAGTACTTTGGAACTGGCTGGTTTCCTAGCATGAACACAGCTTTTAAGTAAAATTCATGAATTTTCAAGGTTGAGGTTGGGACTTTGGAAAGGGTTTTTCATTCCAAAACCAGTTTTATCTCTGTGGGATTGTTCTGTCCTAATTGGAAAACCAAAATAGGTCAAATTGTCAATGGGCTCAAATTCTGGAATTTGAACATAGTTCTGCTTTATTATTCTGAAGTCTTTATGCAATGTACTGGAACTGATGCCAACAAAACAGTCCCACAGCATAATACGTGCACCGCCTGGCTTGATAGATTGGAAAAGTGCTCTTAGGTTTGAAACCCTCACCTGAACTTCCCAAAACATTGCTATAAAGCTTGATCCTTGTCTATTTTAACCATAAAAATACATTTGAAAAAAAAATTTCACCAGAAGACATGTGGCTTTCCCATGTGGGGATCTACAAATTTCAGTAAGGCTTGAAGATACCCCCTTGGGAGCAGAAAGACTTCTTTCATGGAATCCACATGCTTAATCCATGGCAATATAACACTGCTGACAGTGGCACTGGTATCAAAGGAAATTACAGTTCATGGACAACTGTTTGAACTGATGATCTTGGAAAGCACATTTGCTTAGAAATCTCTAAGCAGACGTTCAAAACTATAGTTAGACGTTCGTTAGACGTTCAAAACTATAGTTCTCTCTCTTATTGTATTATATCAATACAATCTAAACATAGAAATAGGAATAAAATTATTAATCTAATTTTCAAACTCATGTACATGAATGCTTTGCAAAATAAAATACTTCATACAGTGCAGCTCAAAAAGTTACTTTAAAGAGAAAGAATAACATTATATTAAAAGAAAACCCTTTATTAGGTTTTACCCAGTAATGCAATCAATGACATCATGAACCTATACAAACAGGAAGTGCTTAAAATAGACCTTAGCTTTATCACATAAAAATTACATAAAAGATCCATGCGAATGTAGGTCCATACATAATTTTGGCTCTGTGTATATAAGAGAAAATCTTGAATTGTTTCAACTAGAAAAAAACAATCAAATCAAACCCAAAATGGTGTGTGTCAATAACAAATGCGTATAAACTTCTGACACCAACCCAATGGCCAGAGGTCCAAAATTACCTTTTCATTTCTGTTTGTGGTGATTGTGAGCAGACATCCTCTAGGAACTGTTTGATCAGAGATAATTATACATCAGTACAATCCATGTTTGATCCTGTTTCAGTGGCTCAGAATAATTAGCAAGCCAGGCAAAGCTCTCCATAGACGAAGAAGAGGAAGCTGAGGGCACATTAAAATAAACTAATAAATAATAGGGTGTATACACCCACATCAGAAACCCAGATTAGGTATATACAGAAGGAATAAAACAGTTTGCAGAGGCTTTTCGAGGCTTTTAATCTTTCTATGACAAAGAAGTGAAGTGAAAACAAACCAAACAACAACTTTGGGCTTGTATAACATCCAATTATGAGAGGTGAGGGCAAGCGTGGTGCTCTCACCAGGATGATCTGTGGGATTACTTGACCATGAGCCTCTTTCCCAGCCTGCAGGAAGAGTCTCTTTGCAGCTGGGTAATCTTCCCTGGTTAAAACAGGTGGATAACAACATGCCAGAGCAGAGAGTCCACTCAGCCTGGTTTCTATTGTTTTTTTCATTGCTCTCTGTGTGTCCATCTTAGGATGGGTAGGAAATTCTCATTATATGACAACTTTGCGAAAAAAAAAAAAAAGAAATCCAATGATTTTTTTTTTTAGTAATATAATTCTAAAATTAAAAAAAATATATACAGCATGAGAAAAAAAGAGCTGCAACAACTTTCAGTGATGGTATATCATAAATATCATGTATTGCTGTAAGTAATAAACAATTATGTAACTTTGATAAACATTGTTAAACTATATTAATGTAAATCAGTTTCATCAATATTGTAATTTGTCAAAGATTTGTCCAAAGGATTTATTATTTAGCTTCTCATCTAAAACTCTTCATCTCAAATTTAAACAATATTCTATTTGTCAGATTAAAATTTATTCAGCAATAATAAAATGATTACATATTGATCAAGAATTACATGGTGAAAAAAAATAACAGGAACTAGTATTTATTTAATTATGAATTAATGACACATTTTCTCATTGATCAAACTAATGTCTGTCTTCTAATTATTTAATCAAGTCAATAAAAATTATATTATGCTGACAGACAGACAGACCTTTCCCACTCAAACAGAGGCTATGTACTAAACTCTTTATTTCTTGGCCTTAAACTCGAGAGAAAGACCAAGAACACATTTGATCAAATTTAACTTCTAATCATGTTAGATAATATTTTAAATATTTTGTTTGTCTTTAAGTAAATAAGCCACTAGGAAATAAACCTAGTCTAATTAATAATGAACAATATGTGGTGATATATTCATAACTAAATTGATAAATAAATTTTAATTTTAGTAAATGTCCATGATCTCCCCACATCTTTAAATGTGGGATGGAATGTTTCCCTTGGATGGGAAAGGAATTCATCATGCAGTGTTGAGTTTCGATAAATTATACTATATTGCCAAAATATCTGCCTTCACACATCCGATTCTTAATGGTTTAGTATGATGTCCTAACCGTAGCAGCTATAAACAGCTTTAACTCTTCTGGGAAGGTTTTCTACAAGGCTTTGGAGTGTGTTTGTGGGAATTGGCTTGAATGCAGCTGCTCGGCCATGGAAACCCATTCCATTAAGCTCTTTATGCACTATTCTTGAGCTAATCTGAAACTTGGACGTAAGCAGCCATTGACTTTGCAGAAAGCTAAAGATCTCAGTATCCAATCCCAGTCTGTGGCCTACCACTTTGTGGCTGAGTTGTTCTTATTCTCAATCCCTTCCACTTTGCTTTAATACCACTAACAGTTGACTGTGGAATATTTAGTAGCAAGGAAATTTGAAAATAGCTCTTAATGCACATGTGGCTTCCTATCATGGTGCCAAGCTGGAATTTACTGAGCTCATAAACAGAAGCAGCCGGCGTGCCAAGGTGCTGGATTTTATACACCTGTGGTCATAATAAGGACTGGAACAACTGAATTTATTGATTTGAATGGGTAAACAAATACTTTTGGCAATGTGGTGTGTGATGAATTAGGGGACTGATTATTTATATACATGAACATACATGTTTCCAAACAGTGTTACTTAAAAAAAAAAAAAAAAAAAAAAAAAAGAGATGGGCAACACAATGATCATGCTTCTAGAAAAGTTTGCTACTAAACTGCTGTCCTTGCAGAAGTTCCTCCTCATTCAGCTGTCATACACGAAAGACTGACTGCACAGCAACAGCTGAGGTAGGGGGAGTGCTTGTATGTTACATACAACTGGAGATTAAATTGGACCGTTTCTGCCATCCGATTTAAAGAAGTTTAAGCTGCAGAACCTTTCAAAGACCTTTATGCGATCTTGAAACAAAATATTTTTCAACTATGGTACATCCCGAACTGCAAAGTGGCCCAAACCGAGTCCATCTATCCAGTATTTTGGATTAGTATGCTGAGGCCATAGGGCTACCCTGACAGTGAGGCCTCTGAGAGCAGCAGTGCCATGAATTCTTTAGCTTGAGTGTTGCACCCTTACTGTCATCACGCCTGAAAGGACAAGTCTGGTCAACAGGAGACAAGATGACACACACACACACACACACACACACACACACACACACACACACACACACACACACATCTGATTTACCCACTTTAACCAGTGTCTACCAGTTTACACAGAGTTAACCAATAGTCCCTGTGGCCCACATGCAAACACTGGCCGGTTTTAACCATCTCATCAACTCACACAACACACTTCCTTCTGAGTCACATAACATGAGCCAAACATACCCAAGTATTGCTCACACACACACACACACACACACACACACACACACACACACACACACACACACACACACACACAAATCTGAGGGAATTTTCAATCTCTTCTTCTCTCTTTTGCTCTCCCTCTGCCTGTGGAGAACGATGGCAGGAATCAGGGAGAAGAACAGGGTTGCTAAGCAACGGGTTGTGGTTGCCATGGTGAATTTAAGTGGAACAGCTGGTCCAATCAGCATAAAGTGTGGGCAGGCGGGTGCAGAGCCAGCAAGGCTCATGCCAACACAGACAGACAGGACAGAGAGGCTGCTGAGGCACGCAGGATGGAGAGGAGAACTGAGCAGAGGAGAACAAAGTAGGCTAATGGGCAAAAAGGTGATAAAACCACTCTAAAAATGGAGGGACAGAAAAAAAAACATAGGAGGTCAAAAACACAGGAAAACGGCTTGATGGAAAAAAGCTGCGTGGTCAGATGGAGAGATTCAAAGCAGAGGAACAGAATGAAGATGAGAGTAGGACTAAAATAGGTTTTGAGTCTATTTTAGGATGTAGATTTAGAGAGATGGGAGGAAGTCAGAGAGCAGTACACTCAAAGATTATTCTTCCCATAAGACTAACAACAAATGGAGCATCAAATGAACCTCACAAATTGTACCATAGGTTTGCTCGAGACGGCAGCAAATGACATCTAATGCAGAAACCAAACTAATCAAAAACAAATAGAGAAAGAAAACATTTGAAGCCACAACAGAGACTGTAAAACGAGGGAACCAACGCAGACACCATTAGAGCCGGCTAATGACAAAGTGGTGATGAGATGCTAATAATGATAATGGGGTGGGAAAATGTGAGGATGTGGGGGATTTCTGATTAATGGAGCATTTGTTAAAAGATTAAAAACAGTGTGACTTTCGGAGGCTGAGAAGTGAGAAGGGTGAGAAGTTTACGGTTTGCCTAAAGTTTTCAGTGAAGTGTAGTCAGTCATCAACAGTACAGTAAAAGAGTTCTTACTTTTGAACTCTATCCCCAAATATTATTGTATTTTACTGAGATTTTATGAGCTAGACCAGAAGTCACCAACCTTTTTGCAACTGAGAACTACTTCATGGGCACGCAGTGTAATGAATGGCTACCAAATTGATACAGTTTACTTTTAATTATATCACTTAATGATTAATCTAATTTTGGAACAGTTCCACGGGTTACTTGTATGGTCCTTGCAGGCACCCGGGTGCCCACGAGCACCGTGTTGGTGACCCCTGTGCAAGACTAAAGTAGTGCACAACCATGAAGTAGAAAGAAAGAGTCAGGAGTCACCCCATTAGTGAATAGAGTTCATTTGTGTTTGATTTAATCTCACCATTAAATGCAGCTGTTCTGTGAAGTTTTCAGATGTTTGTTAGGAAACATTATTGAACAGACAGTAACATGAAGACCAATGAGCACAGCTGACAGGTCAAGGAAAAAGTGGTGAAGAAAGTTATTAAAAACATGGTTGGGGACAAAAATAATTCTTAATCCTCACACATCTTACTGGGGACTGTTCAGTCCATCATCTAAAAATGGAAACAGTCTGGAATAACTTCAAACCTACCAAGACGTGGTGTGTTGGGTTAATCAGAGAATCAACCAAGAGGCCCATGGTAACTCCAGAGGAGCTACAGAGAGCCACAACTCAGTCTGAGAATTTGTTGAGGTGACAGCTTGCAGTCAGGAACTCCACAAATATGTTTTTTATGGAGGAATGGCAGGAAAAAAATTTTGAGGTCATGTTTGCATTTTGCTACAACCCATCTAGGAGACACAGAAAACATGTGGATCGAGGTCCTCTGGCTCAAATGAGACCAAAACTTAACTTTGTGGCTTACATGAAAAATGCTGTGCGAGTGGTGGTAAAGAAACACAGCATATCACCCTGAACACATCATCCCCAATGTGAAACACGGTAGTGGCAGAATTATGCTGTGAGGATGCTTTTCTTTAATAGGAGCAAAGAAACAATGGGAAGATGAATGGAGCTAAATACTGGGCAATCCTGGAAGAAAACTTGTTAAAGGAGGTAAAAGACTTGAGATGGGTAGAAATTCACCTTCTAGTTGGACAATGACCCAAATCACAGCCAGAGATATAATGACATAGTTCTGATCAAAGCATATGTTAAAATTGCCCTGTTAAGACATGAACATGCACATTCAAAGACTCTCTGTCCTGACTGAGCGTGAGCTATTTTGAACAATGGGAGAACAATGGGAGAAAGAGACATACCCTTTAAGACCTGTAGCTGTGATTGCAATAAAAGGTGATTTTATAAAGTATTGACTAAAAGGGACCTGAATATAAATGCACAGCACTCTTCAGATTTGTTGCAAAAAAATTAAAAACCTTGTATCCTTTTTCTTTTTTTTTTTTTAAATTATGTGCTGCTTTGTGTTAAACTATCACACAAAATCCCAGTGAAATACACTGAAGTCCATTGAAGACTACAGTGCATCCACAAAGTGGTTCACTTTTACCACATTTTGTTATAGCCGGTATTAAATTAATCTCTTTCCTCAAAATTCTACACATAAATACCCCATTATGACAATGTGGAAAAAAGTTTGAGAGTTTTGTAAATTCATTAAAAACAGATAACTAAAAAAAAATTACGAAAGTATTCACAGCCTTTGCTGTACACTTTTTTGATTCATCTTTGGGAGCAATTACAGCCTCAAGTCTTTTTTAATATAATGCCACCAGCTTAGCTCACCTATCTTTAGGCAGTTTTGCCCATTCTTCATTGCAGTACTTCTCAAGCTCCATCAGGTTGGATGGGAGACATCTGTGCAGCCATTTTCAGATCTCCCCAGCGATGTTCAATTGGATTCAAGTCTGAACTCTGGCGTGGCCTCTCCAGGACATTCACAGAGTGGTTCTGAAGCCACTCCTTTGAGATGTCGGTCATGTGCTTTGGATCGTTTTCCTGTTGAAAAATGATAACGTCGTCCCCTCTCTGAGGTCAAGAGAGCTCTGGAGCAGGTTTTAATCCAGGATGTCTTTGTACATTGCTGTATTCATCTTTCCTTCTATCCTGACTGGTCTGCCAGTTCCTGCAGCTGCAAAAAATCTCCATCGCATAATGCTTCCACCACCATGCTTAACTGTAGGGATGATATTAGCCTGGTGGTAACCTTTGTCTCATCAGACCAGAGAATTTAGTTTCTCATGGTCTGAGAGTCCTTCAGGTACCTTTTGCTAAACTCCAGACAGGCTGCCATGTACATTTTTATTAAGGAGTTTCTTTTGTCTGACCAGTCTACCAAACAGGTCTGACTGGTGGACTGCTGCAGAGATGGTTGTCTTTCTGGAAGGTTCTCCTCTCTCCATAGAGGAACACTGCAGCGCTAACAGAGTGATTATCAAGTTCTTGGTCACCTCCCTGATTAAGGCCCTTCTCCCCTGATGGCTTGGTTTAGATGGCCAGCTAGCTCTATGAAGAGTCCTGCTGGTTTCAAACTTTTTCCATTTACCAATAATTGAGGCAACTGAGCTAACTGGGACCCTCAAAGCAGCTGAAACGTTTCTGTATCCTTCCCCAGTTCTAGGCCTCAAGAAAATCCTGTCTTGGAGATCCATAGACAATCCTTTTGATTTCATGATTGATATTTTTGCTCTGACCTGCACTGTCAACTGTTGGACCTTATATAGACAGCTGTGTGCCTTTCCAAATCAAGTCCAATCAACTCAGTTTACCACAGATGGACTTGATTTAAGGTGTAGAAACATCTCAAGGATGATCAGTGGAAACAGCTCAAGCAAAGGCTGTGAATACTTATCTAAATATGATTTCTTGGTTTTCTATTTTTAATACATTTGAAAACCATTCAAAAAAATTTTTTTTCGCATTGTTGTAATGTGGTATTTGTGTGTAGATTAATTTTTTACAGCTTATAATAAGGGTGTAACATAACAAAATGTGGAAATAGTGAAGTGCTTTGAGATGCACTGTATAATTAAAAGGGTTAAAGGGACATTAATACTTTTAAAGGAGCTATAAATCTTTTTAGAGCGGGGGTTAGAGACATAAAATGTATATGTAACTAAGAAAAGTGCACAGACTGATTCTCAAACACATGTAACTATTTATATGTGTTTGCTTACATCATTCTTGTGTCATGCTATCATTACTGCTCCAGTATATTTCATGAAAGGTGCATCATATTGACTGCTTTAATAAATTCTATTACAGGGAAAAAACAAGAATGTACTGGACTCCACATAAGCTGAAAGACTCAGCAAGAGTTATAGCACCTATCAGTAAGACCTGGCAGGTACTCCCTGGAGTCAGTTATTTCAGATTTTGCTTATCTGGTCAGTGTTCAGGAAAAGGTCCATTTCCAGGTGCTCAGCGGACAGCTCTGCGTCTTGTCTGATACTTTTATCAGTTATTGGTTTCACCGTTTATCAGGTGGCTGAGATTGAAGCCCGAGCAAACACCCTGACACGTGCATCCGCACAGGAAAGATCTAAAATGTAGGAGTCAGTCTGGAAGGGTGTGTGTGTGTCGATCCATTCTGGCACATATTTACAGCAGAGTACAAACTGTGAAAGTGGTCTTATCAGTACTAAACAACACATAAACAGAAAATGATTCAGAACCACCTTCAGTCTTTCACTTATTCAAAGGGGGACTTGTCTGCCTTGGACACATGCAAAGGGACATGCATGTATTCTTATAAAAGGGCATGCTTTAAGAGCACCTCACATGAACAAACTCAGAGGGGAGGGAGATTAGCACAGGCTGTAATAGTCATGGTAGCCAGTTATGGTACCATCTTTAAGCAGATAAATTATATTGTGGCGATCGTAATGGGAAATTTTAGAACATTTTGTCAATGAAAATAAGAATTTCAGCACATTGAAATACAGAGCAGTTAAAACTGACAGCATAAATTAATTTCTAATAATAATAATAATAATAATAATAATAATAATAATAATAATAATAATAATAATAATGATGATAATAATCATAATTTTTTAGGTTGGTGCATGGTGAAAAGGCGATTTCATTGCTGTCCAGCTCCTAAGATACCCGTTCACACAAAGACCTCACTCTGTCACACCTTCATCTTGTCACTCACACAAAGAATGCTGGGAGGCATGGTTTCCAGGGCGACCAAAAGGCACCTTTCCTTGACGACAGTTCAGAATGTGGAGATGGGGGACATTAGCTTGCACCTCAGGTGTAGCAATGCCGAAGCTTGGAGTTTGTACCACAAACAGAGCTAAACAGAAGCAAGGGCAAGATTGATGCATTTTTGCAAGAAGAACTAAAAATACAATGCAGCAAAAAATTGGTGCAAACAACAATAAAGTCACAGTTCCTTGATGAACTTTGTAGTTTTTTTTAGTTTTGAGGCTTGTTGTGATCCTCCAGAGGTTGGTGTGATAGAAGATCTATTGGGAGTTAAAGCCACTTTCTGGCTATCTGCTCTCAGTGATAAATGAACTAAGCCGCTTCACACTTATAGTGTGAATTAAAACTTCACACACACCCTCTCTCAAAAGACCCCCTCGCACACTGTCCTAAATACAAAATAACAGTCCACAATCCTCCCCTCCGCCCCATGCACTCTAATACATCTTCAAAAAAGCAATCAATCTGCTTAACACATTTTACGTCATGCACACATATACACAGTTGCCTACAAATAGTCATAGCTGCACAAGAAAATAAAAATTCACCACTGAGCTTCATAGAACACAGGCCACTGCAGAAAATGGGAATACGTTGGGATTTTGTGCTGCTTTCAGTGAAGGCTGGAACCGTGAAATTCATGATCAGGAGACTCGAGGTAAAGTCAAGTGCGTGGAGTAAGAACATACGGGCAGAAGACACAGCACACAAGCTGCTCACACAAAATCTGAAGAAAACTGTATATAGTGATAGGGAAAGCAGGAAAGAAAGGAAATTGGGGGCTTGTTTGCAGGTGTATTTGTTTGTGTTAGGGAGAGCGAGACCAAGATAGAGTGCACAGAGAATTGAGTGCAGTTAGCAGTGTTTCCCCCTCGGCTGAGGCATTAACAAGCCTATAATGGACCCTCTTAAAAACCTGACCAGGATCTCCTCCAAAACTAACTGATTTAGAGTGGCCAGGGCCCCCATGGGCAGTGGCCAAGTCCTCCCCCACTACCTCCAACACCGCGTTCCCTGCCTCCCGCCTTCTCCGTCCCTCCCCAGCACGGCTACAGCAAGCCCCCGGTGGCAGGCAGCACAGACACACATTGTGTTTGTCTACTGAACCACAAGCAATAGCAGTTTATAACACAATAAAACACCATGAGGAGGCATTAATTGGATATAATAGCCCGGGAATGATTTAGATGATTTAACACCTTTTCTCTGAGTCGAGTGCATAAAAGAGGGGAGAAAATAGGAAGCGAGTAATAAAAGGAAATTAGAGACAGACTTACACATCTTTTCCAACTTTTGATTTCAGGCTACTTCAAGTCCACACACACACACACACACACACACACACACACACACACACACACACACGCATAAATACAGACAAAAACATTGCAAATACTGCTATATTTTATGCTTTGAAGTCAATCACATGCAAGCTGGAATAAATGCAATAAGTCTAATTTATCTAAATACATTTAAAAAAAACCCAGCTGTAATGGCTGAATCCTAAAAAGGGGGCCTGTATCTACATCTATTACCTAGAGAAAACAAGTTGTTTAATCTACTGCATTTTAATGAAATCTGTAATGATAATGACTTAATTTCATAAACTTTGAGTTGGCTTTTTAAATTGACCAATCAAAGATGGTGTTGATATTGACAAGATGGGAAAGGACACCTAGTAGAAAATAAAAGTCCTGATATGACCACCTTACTGACATTACACAATAAATTTTAGGAATAATACAAAATTCCTCCTGCAAATTACACCCAAGACCAGCTTGCTAACCCTCTTAGCGTGCTTTTTGTCCACCTTATCTCTCTCCTGCCCTCTCTTCCTCACATCTCGGTCTTTTCAGAGCTGTAAGGGAAGCAAGGGGTGGGGTGTGAGGCCTCGCACATATGTACATAATTGGCACTTTACTGTCATATCAAATTCATATCAGCGTAGGGTCTTGGGTTGGAAAGAACAATGAGGGCCAGACAAAAGCGCGGCTCCATGCTCTGAGAGTTGCCCTGATAACTGTGGCGTAGGCCGGTCAATAAAACCAATCATCGCTAATCTTCTTATGGAGGACGAAACAGTTCTACCAGATACTCCACACTGCTTCAGTAAAACATGCTGTACTATAAGGAGTCGCATCAACAGGGACCAGAAACAACGGCTGAACTATAACCCCACCTTCAGGACTGCAACAACCGCCTGGAGCTTTATTGTTTGGTCTGATTTTGGTAACATTTGAGGGACTCATAATAGAATTCAGTGGTGGGTTTTGATATAGGCAAAATGGCTTACACCCGAGGGTAGCATGGATTTAGCAGGAGGACCATAAACACTTAAAAAACTGAAAGCCATCAGTCAGTTGTGCCCTGGAAGTATTTTCTTTGGCTTATTTGCATATGGCCTCGGCAAGAAGTAAACAGCGAAAACACTAAAAGAAATATGGTCAAACACCATAACTAGCTATTGATGGTAAAAGTTGTATCTGACTGCAGCTTCAAATTTGGTGTTAAATTAAAGGATTATTTCACTGTTTTAAGGAATCTTGAACACAATTTTTATGTTTTAAAATCTAAAACATTTACACAAGTAAATTATAACATTTTAAAGTTAATACATTTGGGTTATGGTAGGATTTAGGTTTAAGTTTTTAATAATTTAATAAGTTCAACAATGAAAGTTATTGTTTTTGTGCAGAATTGTCTTCATTGATGGGGGGCAGGGGGGTTTGGTGGAAACACCACTGGTAGCATGTGGGGAAAAAAAGACATTTCAACTATAAAAAACCCTCTCAAATTTATAAATCATTCTTTAATCTATTTGCAGCAATATAAGCCAGTGCTGTTGGAATATCTTCTAACCTAAATTTCCACTTTTATTCTTTGATTTCAGTGAGTAAATTTCAATATCTTGGTGTCGTTCATTCATTTATCAGACATTCCCCAACCAAAATGATACAGATTGTATGGGGCAACTGTGGAACAGTAGTCGTCCTGCAATTTGCGGGTTCGATTCCAGGTTCCTCCTGCCACATGTCAATGTGCCCCCAGGCAAGGCACTTTACCCCAAGTTGCCTACTGATCTACATATTCATACATATATTGATGTATGAATGTGTGTGTGTTGGAGTGCAATTGGGTGAATGTGACTCTGGTGTAAAGTGCTTTGAGTGATTGATCCATTTACTGCTGTGTGCATTAAAAAAGACTCATGGCAGAAATTCACTAAAAACAAAGTTGAAGCACCAACTACAATAAAAGCCTGAATACCTAAAGGATCCTGCTTCATACACACATTTTCACCACATAACATTGTTTTTTTTAATGACACTATAATTTATTTTTTCTTGTTAGATTGTGTTAAAGGCAACTTATTTTGTTTTTCAAATGTTTGTAATCATTTAAAAAAAAGGATTATATACGCCATAAAATCTTTGCTTCTTAGAAGGAGCATGTAGGAACTGGTAGAAGACAAGAATAGGATTTAATTCAGCAATTTTGGATAAAAGTCTCAACTCTGTTAAAAAGATAGAGATCTCAGAAAAGTATGCATCAAAAATCATAGGTTTGGGCTCTTTGGGTTAAAGATGTTCAAAAAGAGGACTGGAAGTAAAAATGGCAACAGAGCTAACACAATGCCAAGTAGATCGCTACAAAGACAAACAACATTTAGACAAACTGTGCTTTTGGTGAAATGTTGCAAATATTGGGACAGTTTAGTATCACCTTTAAGAGAAGTGTCTTTGCATTATACGTTTCATGTTAAATAATATCTGAAGGAAGACTGAATTTATAAATGCTTTAAGATTTGTGTAATCTTTTATTTTTTTCTTACACTTTTGTCTTATGTGCTTTTTGATAAGTATTGTTGGCTTCAGCTTCTGTCTGTTAGTGTAATGTAACTTTTATTCCAGTTAGAGTTAAACCATCAACTTGCCAGTGACTACAGATGAAAAGTACCATATTGGCTAACTCTGGCAGCAGTGGTTTTTGAGATTCGAAATATGTTTCAACACCCAGGGTGGCATTCTGTCATGTGCAATATGTAAAAGAGTAAAAGAAAAGAAAAAGTTATCTATCTGTGACATCTCAAATGAGTTTTCTCTTGTTTATGAGTAATTGTGTCCAGTTTACTGCTGCTGATTCAAAATTCCTATTTAGTTCTAAATTCAATTTCTATGTCACTTGTCTTATTTTAGGGAATCAAGAATGTTTCTGACCATCTCTTGTTCAAAATAGAAAATACTTTAACTGCTCAAATCTGACCTAGTTTACAATAAGATTTACAAAATCAGAATTCTATTTGTGAGGAAAAAACATTTTTAATTAATTTTGAAGTAAGAAAAACATTAGTCTATGACAGGTATTAGAATCCCACATATAGACTGGTCCAACATAGACTAATATATTTTACAGTAATTATAGATTCTTTTTAAAAAAAATCAACTCTGTGCTTTGTGACACTTCTTAAAAGGTTTGATTTATTTTTATTTTTATAATAAATTAAATTAAACCCAGTCAGCCATTTTTAGTAAATGGAATTGTTTCAAATGATGTATTGTTTCATAATTAAATCAGTTTAATAAAATTTTATAAATGATATTAAATATTATCTGCAGTTACATTTTTTAAAAATTTTCAAACCACTCTTCCATCAGCCATCAGTAAAGCTGCCCCGTCTTTGAATACAGCTGTATGCAAAACCTTTCTGATGCTCCCAACGTCCAAACCTCTATACTGGGAACCTCCCAGTCTGCAAAATAAAGTGTGGGGGGATGGGAGAGGTCATGGGGTGATGCTGTATGGTTATTGTAGATCAATCATCCCCTATCAAAGAAATGCATGAGGAATAATTAAGATATATATATACAGTACAGAAGGCTTGATGCAGCAGGACAAGCAAAATGATTAGTGTATGGAAAAATAAGGAAAAGTTTAAAGCAATAAAAATAAATAATTTCTTCTTGTAGTTTTGTGGTTTGCTATGAGTCATTGTAAATTTCCCAAAGATGCATGTCACCCGTTTCCACTCTTCCCTTTTTTTTTTATCTTTGTAAATCTCAATCTCTGTTTCCCTTCCTTTCTCTCCCTAATGATGTTTGGCTGAGGTGTGGGTTAATTGTGGGGTTAACTGACAGCGTTGAGGAGCGTTGTGCTGTGAACATGAAACCAAAGAGAGCTTTAGCATGTGGAGCGGAAAGGCTGCACATAACTTTATTGAACTGTTTGCAGCTTTGCATGTTGGGTGTGTGTGTTGGGGGGGGTGTGAGTATGTGCGTGCGTGTGTGTGTCATCTGGTGGGCACAAATGAGCATCAGTAAGAGCAATGCTTTGAAAGGAGGTTAAGCGTGTGCCTTTGTTTTCATGTGTATGGCTGACGCTGAAGATTTGTGTAAAACTCACCTCAGCACTGGTGTTACTTCTCTCCTCTATGCCAGATGAACACAAAAAAGGTCTTTGCAGCTACTTTGCCCATGCACTGGGATTTGACTTGTTTTACAGTATTCAGTAATGAATGTCCACAAAGGTGTGTAATGTTTTAGTTGTTCATGGTGTCCTAGTACATTTCCTCTCTAGCTTGAGCTCGAGCACAAGACAAAGACAAATAATAATATGTATAAAGTGAGAGCAACTATACATTTTAAAGCCTTTATTCATCTGGAAATAAAATACTGCACGATTTTATAAATCTGCATCACTAATGAGGAATCATTAGGTGCTAAGAAATCTGTCTGAATCTTCACAAAACCACAAATTTAATAGGCTTTTAGCTACAGAACCTAACATGTACTCACACTGACACACCTTCAAAGGAGATTTAATATTCAATTGCCATCCGAACGTACAATAATTGTACAGAAACAGACAGGATAATGACTCTTTTCTGCAGGTTGCGTGACAAGCAGATCAATGCAAACAGCTCATGACATTTATCAGATAGAGTCAAGGACCTCTACATCAGTACTGACGTTGACCTCAACCAGTGGAAGTCAGTCCGGCATTATTGATATGGAGTTCGCAAAGCCAGGGACAAAAAGCGATTCATTCTTCTGCCAAAAAAAGGGAGATGGATAGGTTGTTTTTTGTTTTGTTTTTTCAAAAATGAAGTTTGTCAATAAGCAAAAAGTGTGTTTGAGTTATTGTTATGTTGCATTGCAAGTTAAAACATAATTCTGATAATTCTGAACAAATGTTCAGTGTCTTTTTTGTTTGTTTTGTTTTGTTGTTATTGAGCAATCATAAACACAAACCTGTAACATACTGGAATGTGAGCCTTGCACTCACGGGTTCTTTGTCATTTTCTTTTCTTTTTCTAGACTTTGACTAAAAATTATTTATGTTCTTACACCCATGTATGTATTGTATGTATCTATCTATCTATCTATCTATCTATCTATCTATCTATCTATCTATCTATCTATCTATCTATCTATCTATCTATCTATCTATCTCTCTCTCTCTCTCTCTCTCTCTCTATCTATCTATCTATCTATCTATATATATATATATATATATATATATATATATATATATATATATATATATATATATATATATATATATATATATATATATATATATATATATATTTATTTATTTATTTTATTTATTTATTTTTTTATTGGTCTAGTGTCAGTCTATACTACATATTAGTATATTATATTGCGTTTGTACATACAACAGACCTTTAAAAAGCATCGATATAGACATACCTGAGTAGAGTGGTTGGAACAAAAAGAAATTAATATTAGGTAATACATTTTCTACAATGTAGGTGTGACACAACTACTACAGAGTCTGTAAAAATTATTATTGTTTTTTTCCTGTGAGCAGGTGCAACATGCTTCATCTGAAGCACATGAAGGATTTCTGCATGTCCAAACGCACCTCTCTGCGTGTGTCCACTGAGTGCGTGTTTACACAGACTTGCGGGCTTTAATACTGACCACTGTTTGGGTAGATCTCGCTGTATATTACCATTTCTCCTCAGAGTGGCCCCTTGCATTCAGATCAGCGGCCGGCTGCCTGATCGCAGAGGACAGCTTACTAGGCCTCTCGAATTGTTCACCGGGAACAATGGCTTCCTTTGTCAACGTGTTTCTCTTTCTCCTGGTGGACAATGCTGGAGGGTCCTTCTGGCTCTCTACACTTAAGAAATGTTTGCAAAGTTACACCTCTTTCTACGCCTCACAAAACGTGTAGCAGCGCCGGTATAAAAGTGTGGGAGGTTGTTTGGCGAAAATACACCGGAGATTCGGTAATTTGCTCTCTGATGAACTTCGGCTACTGTTTCAAATTTCCTGGAGAGTGAATTGAGTTTCTCTGTCTTCATGTGAGCCCTTATTTTTCATATAAATAAATAAATAAATAAACACACACACACACACACACACACACACACACACACATATATATATATATATATATATATATATATATATATATATATATATATATATATATACATACACACACACACACACAAACAAAAGTTCCAATGACCTTAGTGTCCAAATGACCTCGGTGTTTTATCCGGGCTCAGACTGTATTTTCTCTGTGTTTAATATGGGTTTGGTTATAGAGTAGGCTATAGGCTGTATGTCTACATAACGAGCACATGGTGCAGTAATGCCCACTGGGCTCCAGTGCTGACCCCTCTCTCCTCCTGATGAATGGCCCCACGAGCAGATACCCAGCTGTGCCTATTCGGGCCTTCAACAACATTTCAGAAATCCGTATGATTTTCCTGGGAAACCTTTCTCCCCAGATGGGGGCACTTTTGCTCTGTTTTGACTTGACTCTGGTAAAGGTGCAACATTTTATTAATATTATTATTATCATTATGTACACATTTTTTTTAGAGAAAGGTAAATGTTGTCTTTAACGAGAAAAAATGGAACAACGTTTCGAAATTTAAAGAAAGGATTTAAAAATGTAATTGCTTTTTTTTGGATGCTTGACTCCATGTACTGCTTTGGATGCGTTGATGAAGTTTATATTTCACATGTATGCATTGCATTAGTACATGGAGATTTACTGCAGGTAACTTTTCAATGGCATATTAATTATTGCATAGATTATTTCCTGCAAATTATCATATAGAGTTACAAATAATAATCTCCTGTTTTCACCAACTTTCATACGACCATGTTAAAAAAAGTACCTTGCAGGACTTTGCCAGTATACCTACTTTCATTCTTATTTTTCATTCTTATTGTGAAAGGTAAAAAGAGGATGTCGAGATTGAAGAAGCACACAGCTATGATAGGAAATTTGAGTAGAAAAGCTTGTGTTGAGACTGAATGTTTCTTAATGTAATTCAAAGGCAGGAAAAATTTTCCCAGCATTCCTCAAAAGTCCAGGGGCCGCAGCTTGCACAACTGGGGACGACTCTCCTCTCGCCTTTTGTTGAGGCTTTTGTGGGGGGCTGCGTGTTGGGATTGGGGGTGTAATGAGGGGGCTGAGACCCCCCGATGGGGGTGCATTTGCTGTCCAAAGACCGTTAGACAGTGGCTGAATGAATGGGCCCTGAATGTCATTGTAATGCACAGGGACAACTCCCCCTTCATTCAGCTTGAGATGTGGAGGCCGCTCAGCTCCGCAGAGGGAGAGGCGAGAAGGGAAGAAAAACTGCAACTGCAATCCATTTCCACGATCTCTCTTCGGCTCATCGTGCAGGTGGAAGGACACGGACCAACTTCTGGCTACGGTTTAAGCATTTTGCTGCTGCAGTTTTTTTGTCCTCTGGGAAAGCCTTCGGTTGCACAAAATGTGGAGAGGAAGCCAGCAGCAGCCTATGGCGCAGAGTTGGACGATCAGAGTAAGACGCTGAACAAAGGATAATGAATCCAAGCCGGTGTGGATTTATCAGTATAGACTTTATTGGTAAAGAAGACGCCTCTTCTGCAGCAGTTGGCAGCTGTGCCTCATTGGGTTATTGTATTTTTTTCCCATACATTTTGGCAGCAGGAATCAACAGACTTATAGGCCAAACACTGAATTAGTGGATTGCTTGTGCAATAATGCAAATGCAGTAAGGCGTGTTTTGAGCTTCAGATTGTGGTGCAGGCCTAAATACGGTAATATGCATATTTAAAAAAAATAGTTAAGTGCATTTGTTTGAAAGAGGGGGGGGGAGAGAGAAGGGGGGGGGGGTCACATTTGCGATTCTATGGCCTCAGTTAGCGAGAAACAACGAGCAGAGGAATCACCCTAAACACGGGCTGACAGTGTTTCCTCTCCGTCTCTTTGTTAAGCCAACAGTGGGAGGTATAGACGCAAGCCAAGAGAAACATTTGAAAATCCACTGACATTTTCTTCCGGGATAGAAATCGATGGGATTTAATTGGAACTGTGTTTAAACACGCAATGTAAATACGGTGCTGTTTTAAGAGCTTCTGTTTATTTACAAAGCGCGTCTATAACAGTCATACACGAATAATTGGTCACATTTTTGTTGAAAACAAAAGCAGCGTTTTTTCTATATTTATATTTTTTGTAGTGCCTTGTGTGATAACTGAATGTCAAATCTTATTATTTTTAATGCAAAACACCCAAAATTTGAAGTAAATAGATAAATAAATAATTTTAAAAAAATGAATGCATTTGGGAGTTTAAACCTAACCAAACAATAATTTTAGAGATAAGGTTGAAGATCACGAAATGTTCAATCCTTAAAGGCTTAATCAAAGTTATTCTAAGCAGTGTTTTATGCCATATGCTATGCAACATATAGCCTATCTTGTACGGGATTACTCTGCAAGATTACGTCTTAAATGCGTATTTTTATTTATTTACCTGTTCTGCAAATTATTATCCTATGCCATGTACTTTGTAGCATCACGTGATTGTGGTCAAGACGCTCTGGTGTCACAGGCCTGAGAGGAATAACTTTGACTTTGGGCACTGTTTGGCATGTGGGCAAGAGCACAAGCTGCAAAGACAAGTAACCAAACGGAAAAGAACTGCTTGCGTTAAGACAGATAAACAGGTCAATCGTGGATTTCCTTCTCAAAGCACAGACCATCAAATGGTTTAATCCATATAGTGTTTATGTGGACATAATAATGGAGGCGCTTTGGTTTACGGATAAGGATATAACTTTATTTTGGTGCGTTTGGAAATGGGGCCAGACTCTTTTCAACCTTTTCAATTCGCAAATCCATTCACCCAACGCGGAAAATGCGTGAGCAAAGGCAAACAAACATAAATAAATAAATAAATAAATAAATAAATAAATAAAATAAAATTTTTAAAAAATCTATTAAGATGCGCAGGTCCACACAAGCAATGGTGATATTTTTGCTTCTTATACATTGCATGAAACTGCCGGCTGCACCAAGCTGATTACAGGCAGCCTGCACCGACGCATGCACGCTTGTCGCGCTGCAGAAAGTCAGGTAGGTGGTTTCAAGGACGTTTGGGGTTGATGAGGATTTGGTTCTAATGGGGGGTGGTGGTGGTGGTGGTGATTGGGATGGGGGATGGCTTGGGCCCCGGGCCATGACGTCATTGTGCGCCCATGTAATCCTCTTGCGCTGAAGCCCAATCAGCAGAGACTCGCAATTGTCTAGGATGGGAAGAGAGGGGGGCTCTAATCTGGGAGACAGTGGATCACACAGCCCGCAAGAGATGAGAACGAGTGAGAGAGAGGAGGGGGAGGGGGTGGGGGGTGCGACCAGGGCTGGATTTTTTACTCGAAATGGGTCAGATTAAAGAGCCGAATCCTGACGGAAGCGACTGACATCTTGGTTGGAGAAAGGATGTTTTTGAAGTTGGAGAGGCTGTTTTTCCGACCTTGAAGAAAGAAAGAATTAAACAGATCCAGACTCCACCGGCTGTAGGGACGTGCTTGAAGATATATACTGTAGCATAATGTAAGAATAGCACTCTGTAGTGTCAGCTGCTTGAGAGGAGAAATGAGGCACCGCGCGTGTTTGTCCGAGGGCGTTGATCGTGGACAAGGCAAGGAACTACATTCAAGCCAAGTTCAATGGAACATACAGTTCTCTTCGCAGTGGGATGTATGGCTTCAGACTAATAACCCATCACTGCTTGTGCTGTTGTCTTTAACAGATTTGTCTCTGGGTTTTTGGACAATGTTGTACATTTTATTGGGAAGGAAGAAATCTGGAGATTATATAGCTTCAGCTGTCATTCTGGTGGTAGTGTGCCAAGAGACGCGTAAAGACGCACACCTGCAAATATCATGCTCGGGTTTTTCTTGCCACTAGCTTTGTAACACAAAGATTCGGGTGGGGGGCTGGGGGTGTGTATTCGCACTGTGGCGCAGTGATATTCACTATCAGTTTTCCCTCTCTTGAATCCTGTGGAGTTACAGGAGAGCAGCGCGTCCGTTATTTTTGTAAATCGGCTTTAGATCTGAGTGTCTAAATGAGCTTTTGTGTGCGTGGCGCGCGTGATTGCGCTGCAAATCGGCTTTAGTTACGTGTGTATGTGTCTGTATATCCTATATAGTTGATCGCGCACACGGGACCTGGAACTGTTCTGTAAATCTCCGGCATGCTGGTCTTACATCCTCCTTGGGGGAAGATGTTGGAGGGGGGAGAGCTGTTTGAGAAGGGGCTCGCTTGGCTTCATCCTGCGCCCATCAGCTGGGTCCTAAAAGGGGTTGTCACTCTGCGTGTTCACAGCGGACCTTGATTTAATGTCCATACAATTAAGGCACGCGGTGAATGCCAAGAGAGGAATCTACACAGCATCCTTTCAGCGTTTTATTCCTGAGTATAAAAAAAGAAAAATCCTCAGGCCGCAGGGTAACTGACCCTTCATGCCACAGAAACAGGCCTGTAACTGCCAATCAAAGCGGTTCGCGTGGTTGTGCTCACTGGGAAGCAAGCTGCGCGTGCAGATGCAGTTACTCGCGCGCGCGTGTGTTGCTCGGGCTGGATGGACGCAATGCGCAGATTTAAAAAGCGTGATATATGATCATTTTTGTCAACCTTTATATTACCCATAAAGTCAATATTAATAGTGATTTAGTGGTGATTTTTTTTTTTTTTTTTTGTATATGTAAACAGCTGTTTCCCACCGCTGGACAATGGTTTTCCAAAACAAATGGACCTTCAGGTGTGGTCAACTGCTCATATTAGTTTTTCATTTACCTATTATTTAAGACTCGACTAAAGGTTTTAGCAAGGGTTACAGAGGCACAATTTATTTAGTAAACTTCATGCAAAAAACTGTTTATTGTCAGTGGAGAATAAGACGATTTATAGGAACTAGCTCATTTTTCGCTGCAGACCGGATATAGAAAAGGATCGTGATTCTTTTAGACAGTACAGTAAGCGTAAACTAAATAAGTAATAAAAGCAAATAATTTTTACTGTTATATACAGTTGTATTCAAAATATCTAAATCTTCTGAAGTTTTTTGTAGTTTGTAGTCCCTCGTTGGCGTAAGCGCAGCCTTTGGGTTGCTGCTGTGTGTTGCGCGTCTTCTAGCCGTTTCATTCCTTCACATCTCCAGTGTGTGTGGCTCAGAGCTCAGGCCCACAGCAGCAGCTGAGGAGGCTATATGAAAGATACAAACTGACAACGGCTGCAGTGTTTATTCGGATGGAATCAACATGCATCACAATAAGTGATTTAATGCCATCTGCAGGCGCTGGTCTCACAGTGCATCTATATATGTAGACCACTGAAGGACATGATGAGAAGGAGTCACTAACAGCATTTAAGGTAAATCTGCTCAACACGAAAAGTCAAATTAATTGGCTTGAGCTCTCATCCAAGTTGTTTTGTTTTGCTTAAAGCCTGGCTAAATTTCTAATATTACAGACAAGAGTGATTAACTTCAGAAGTAAACGAACAAAACAAAAAGCCAAAGAAAGATCCCCCCTTTTCATAAACGCTGCAGTGATTAATGTTTCAGCTAGAAGCCGGTTATTTACACACCTTACTCCTTAAAAATGCAGCATCGCAGCTAAATTTGACAAATTTGATGGTTTAAGGTAATTTGTAAAGTTACAATATACAAGACAAACACTGCTTGCTCACAAAATATGTTTCAAATTTTGGTCTCAGGAATCTATTGAAGAGGACTCATCAATTATTGAGACAAGAGCCATGCAGAAGAATTAATGCAACTTTTGATATTACATTGCATAAGAAAGGTTTCTGAGCCAATCTCAAGATAACAGTTCCAAACCTCCATGGTGACACATTTGACATTGTGAGCCACGCTTTCATAACCTTTCGCATCCGGTTTTCTCCTACTTCAGTTCAGCATCATAAACATTTTAAAAACGTATTTAAAAAGATTAGAATCCGATTTCAAATAGCAAATATTTCTTTTTGGTCAGTAGTTTGGAGATATTAGCTGCACCGAACTCCAGATTAAGTGGATCGTAATTTCTGCATCTATAGTTTGATCATGTTTTGTTAATGTCTTGTGATAACATGTCAAAAAATAAAGAGTGAGATGTGACACATTTCCTACTTGTCATTATTGTTCTAAATCAAACATATATGCACCAGTTGGAATTTTAATGAAGACACGGTCAACCTTGGATCATTTGCAGCAGACAGTTCCCTCGCCTTAACCTAAGATTGGTCAACTAGGACAGAAAATATTACCTACATGTAAAATATCACGAAACATTGTCGGTCTGTACAGCTTTCTTCAGTTTATTTTGTGACAGGCGAATCTTAACTGCTCTTTCTCTAAATCAGGACCATGGAGAGCGCCAGTTCAACAAAGTGGAGAAAAAAAGCTGTTATGAAACGTTTCTCTACATTTGAGAACCTAAAACAAAACTCTTAAGCAACATCAGGCAAAAAATACATTCGTTAAATTGTTTTCACTTAACAAGCATATATTTTAAATAAATCTTTGAACTTTACCAATGGTAACTCTAATCTGAGACCTCTTTAAACTGTGAATAACATACCTGGGTTAAGAGCAAGAGTCTACACAGGGTATAGAGGAATAATAAACAGGAAACGTAAAGAAGTTATTTCTAGCTAGAAAACCTTTCAGTGACATTTCAGCACCAAAGCTGGCCTGTGGAGCTAGTCTTATTTGGATAAGGTCACTATAAGAATTTCTTGAGGAACTCACAGAGGACTCATGAGATCAAGACAAAGTGATTTCTGAACTAACAGTTTATTAAGGCTTGAATTCTTCTATAAAGAAAAACCAAGATAGATCCTTTTGAACAAGTTGTGTCCACTACAGCTGTGGCCTTTTAGATAATAAGAGGTTTAGTATTTCATATAATGGATCCTTCTGCAGTGCTGACTTTTGTGGCCGACCCAACAACCCCCTTACATCAAACATCTTACAATTATCCTTAATGTACATGTAAGCCCTGTACTTTAATCCCAACCAGCTACCACCTCCAGAGGCAATAAAACAGTCCTCGGTGACATCCTTTTGCGTCTCACCTCTGCCCTCCTCCGCATGTAGAGTGGTGTTGGTGAGGGCACACATGTCCCCTATATTGCTTCAATCAACCTAGCTATCGGTTAGTGCAAGTACAAAGATAATGAAGATTAGAGGCTATGAGAGGTGATTACACTGGCCAGGTAAGAACACAATGCAGCATCACAAATTAACTTCCTCTCTGAAGCTTACAGTTCATACTCAGGCGACTTCTGTAAAGTGCATTACTTGAGCCATTTCACTTTTATAACAGGGTAAAGACAAAATCAAAACAGATAAAAGAATAAACATCATCTATAACCTGAATAGGCAAATATCAACTTCTGGCCACAGTTATCCACACAGGTGACAATGTTGTCTGCTTCATCTTGAATAATTTAAAAAAAAAAAAATAACATTATCAATAAAATCTGAAAAGTGGGTTTTAGTTCATTTGAGGCTACATCAGATTTAGAAAATACACAACTGAGATTTATGGAAAATGAAAGAAGCAGCACATTTGTTAGTGGGAGCTTCTCTCTGCATTACAGCAACCTTGCAGGCCAAAAAATACTTCGATAAATCACAACATGATCAAAGGGAAGAGAACCTGCTTTTCTTAATTACTGTGTTCCTGCTTTAAATGTGCTAAAGGAGGGGCAAACAACAGTACTGTCACCTTTAGAGGCAAGCCACATGGAGGACCTTCTTTTCAGACATTTTCAGCGGACTCACTGTATTTCAGCTTGCCATGCATCGGCACACACATCTCTTAATATTTTTTAGTTTCCCAATGTTTTCTCTTTTTTTTTTTTTTTTCTCTTTTAAACATAACTCAGAACTTGCTGTATCAGGATCAGTGGATCCAGGCTAAAACAAACTATATTTGAAACAACCAAAAAACACACAGAAACCACATTTCATTCTTATTTTTTTCTTAGTTGATAGTAAATCAGTTACATTAATTTTTAGGTTATACATTTTTAGGCTTTCTCCGTGAATATATAGACTCCTACGTTAAAGCTTAGCATTACGACCAACATGAAAGAATTAGCAAAAACCAAATTCAAGGAAAAAGAAAAAAAGAACCGAAGGATTAAGACAGAATGACGGTGAATGGACAAATATCTGAACCCTCTCCCCTGTTTTGTAGAACAAAAATACAAGAGCAAAAATTCATTAAACTTAGCAGATACATCATTATGTAATTCTAACAAAGTAATTCAAGACGGTGAATTCAACAAATTGCTCAGGTTGACCAGGTTGTGTAGACAGGCAGAATCTGTTATTGAAACACACAAGGGGACGCTTTCAGGACAAACATCGAAAGAAATTTTACAAAAAAAAAAAGAGAAAAAAAAAAAAAGAGGGCTGTGAAAGTGTCATTAGTACAATTTTTGATTTAAATGGTGAGAGTTCTGGTTGTGAAGGACATATTTGTTGTTTCTTTCCCAGAAGCCCTTCCTCTTCTGAAATGTCTTAAGTCTTGTGTGACTTCACACTTTCCCTGATTTCTCCAGCAGTGTCACTGTTTGAGCAGTTCTTTTGACAAGTCACTGATAATTAAAAACAAAAATAAGGCTCCAGAAAAAAGTTTCTGAAATGAAAATTGTCAGTAGTAAGCCAAAAAATAGAGATTTTGTTGATCTGAATGAAAAATAGTTAAACCACTTAAGTTTTGTCATCCCAGTTCCAAGTCCAACATTGCCTTAAGGATCCTTCAACCTTGTTGGCACAGATAAACCTATAAAGCATGGCAATGTTGCCCCCAAATGGACACAGAGGGGCATGACACATCTGTTCCTGATTGTACTGAAATATAAAGTGGCAGTCAAACCCTGATTCAATTGGAGAGAGGAGGGGGCGGGAGCAAGAGAGAAAAACCCATCCAGTAAGAGAAAAGAAGGTGATGGAACAAGAATAAAAACATGTTTAAAAAAAATTAGAGTGTGGTGGCTGCTAGGTAACATTTAATCAGCTTATTACTGTTGCACAAGAATTGGTGGTCGGTGGGGCAAAAAAATAAAACAGAAAGAAAGAAATGTTCACCAGGATTAAATAGAAAACAGAAATGAGGGGCTTGGTTGCATTTTCATATTCTTCTGTCTTTAAATTGAGTCCTATTGTAAATGATCAAGCCAAGAATAAATGTCTTCTATTGTTTATTCCTGTTTTGGCGCTCCTGTTTGAGAGGAAAAAAAATATGTTAGACATACAACTAGTAAAAATTACCAAAGAAGAGCTCAGGATATCTTAAAACCTTGTATGAAAGTGTCTTACAAGAGTATTAATACCCCTTGAACTTTTATGTCTACATTTTGTCACGTTACAGCCAAAAACTTCTATGTATTTTTTTCAAGACTTCGTGTGATAGACCAAAGTGAAGCAGTGCGTATTAGTGATGTCAAAGGGAAATGTGTTTTAAAAACAAATACAACATACAATGTCTGCTTCTGCATGCAGGCTGACAGTCAATACTTAAGTTACTTACAGAACTAATTTTTGTTGCAATTACTACCCCAAAATCTTTTGGAGCCTCTCCACCAGCTTGGTACATCAAGATAATGCATTTTTGCCAATTTATTATAGTTGTTCAAAAAGATTAATTTTGGTCTCATCTGAATAGAGCACCTTCTTCCTGTTTGGTCTCCCTCTACATAGATCCAGGCAAACTACAGACAAGACTTCCTATGACTATGGTCGTCCATAAAGACCAGATTGGTGGAGTGCACAACTAGTAGCTGCGTTCAAAGTCAGTGGTCAAAGACGGTATCCTGCATGTTTTTTTTTTGTTTTGTTTTGTTTTTTTTTTTAATTTCCCTGCTTCGACACACCTGAATTAAATGAATGGCTTCAGCAGAACTTGATGAAATACTGAGGAGGCAATTTTGCCATTTCATTCAGGTGTGTCGGAGAAGGGACACATTGAAAATATGCAGGACACCAGCCTTTGAGAACGTTGGAGCCCCTTGTATTAAACATTTCCGTCACAATTATACACTAGTGGGTGTTGCACTATCACATAAAATCCAAATAAAATACAATGAAATTTATGATTGGAAAAGGATGAAATGTGAAAGTATTCCAAGTGTATGAAACCATGGTAAGGCAGGGAATATAAAGGCCAACATGTATCTATTTAATCATGACAACAAACATTAGATGAGGTTTTTGCTTCTCCTTTTAAACATTTTTAAATTAAATGTTCTTAGATGTTAAAAGAACAAGAAATTGTAGCAGATTTTTACCTGATCCAACCGAGAGCGGTTCTGTATTTGAGCAGGTTCAAAAGTCTGTCAAAGGGGGACAAAAAACACAGAAAGAAACAGATAACGATATTAGCCTTTTAGAAATTAGCAGGTAAGTTGCAGCATCTTTATAAAGAGCATGGTTGCACATCTTCAAACAGCGGATTTATTTAAACAGCGAGATGGTTGTACCCACCTTGCGCACCTCCTCTTCCTCTTCCTGCCTCTTCTCATAATGAGAAAAATCATCAAAAATGGAGGTGGTGTGTTTGTAGGTGGCGATAATCTTCAGCACCTGCTTGGCTTTCTCCAGAGGAACCTCCTGGGTATCGCGGGAGTTGGTCACTGGCTTGTTGTCGTTGTTCTCCAGGCGGATGTGGCGCAGCTGGCTGTTAGGCACGTCCTTAACAAACAACCAGTCCACATCAAACTTGCCCTTCCACTTGTCCTGCGCCCATACACCAGCACTGGTCCCGTAGTCCACTGGTGAGCGCATTTCTGCCACGCCACAGAAATGACCACTGCCGTTGACACTGAACAGCAGGTACACAGGACCCTTACCATTCATTGCACGGAAGGCTGAGTCCAGCCGCTTGTTGCCATGCTCCGTGCTGCACCAGATGGAATACTTGATGGAGCGATGAATATCATCCTCGGAGTAGCTCTTAATAATGAAAACACGGCCGTTCTTCAGGTTCCAGTCAAACTCCTTGGGGTTGTAGCTGTGGGAGGCACGCAGCTTTTCCAGCACTGGGTGGGATTCTACACCAGGTCCTTGACTAGCAGACGTTAGAGGGCCATTGTTCCCACCACCAACAACTCCCATCATGCCACTCCCATCTTGGCCAAGGGCCCCCTGCCCATAGCCTTGGTTACGGTTGCGTGGCGCAATCCAGCGGGTCTGGGGTTGAGGTGGCTGGGTGTGGTTTTGGTAGGGCTGAGGTGGTGGTTGATGGTGCTGGTGGTGTGGTGGCTGAGGCTGTAAGGCCATAGGCTGCATCTGGGGTTGCACTAATGACTGGGGAGGAGGGGGCTGCATGGGTCCTTGCTGCATGGGGCCTTGAGGTGGCATGCCATGTGGCAGCCCAAGAGGCTGCTGCTGCTGCAGTGGGGCTGTGGCTACTTTAGTGACTGGGCCCTTGTCCCAGGTCCCAATATTCATGTTGTGTTTAATGGGAGGTGGGGGAAGAGCCCCCCCTGGATTGGGCATCCCGGGCTTCAACTTTGATTTCAATTGCTGCGGTTTGGCAGGCTTGCTGGCAATGGCAGCCCAGGAGGTGGGTTTAGGTGGAGGCATTCCTATAGGAGTGGCTCCATTCCCTGTGGCTGCCACTGCAGGTCCACCAATCACAGATCCCACTGCCTTGACTCCTGACCCTTGACCCGTGACATCCCCTCCGATCTTCAACCCAACCATCCCCTGTTCTAGGCTGTTCATACCAGGAGCTTTGTTCAGGGTGTCACTGTGAAACCCTGTCTGACCATCAGGCACCAGAGTGCCCCCCAGGGAGCTGGGAGGATAGCTATAGCTGCCACCATAAGCTGAACTTTGAGTCTGCTGGCCCTGGGAGCCACTTGTGCCCCAAGCAGAGAAGGCAGGGTTTTCAGGGAAAAAGTTAAACCTGTGGGGGTAGATACTGCTTCCCAGTCCTCCTGGTTGGCCAAACACGGTGTCCGGCATGAAGTGGTGGTCCCCATTGCTCAGAGGTCCATAGGGTGTGAGGTAAGGTATTGGAGGGTCCCCACCTGTGGACCAGGGAGCCTCACTCAGTGGGTAAGGAAATCCAATGGAGGGAGCATAGTAGCTAGACATGTAGGGATCGGTGATGGACTGGTAGCTGTTGTTCTGAAATAAGGCGAAAACAACAAAGTGAAGGTGACACAGAGGCTCAATTTAAAACTGATGAGGCTACTTAATGACAACATGGTATCTCTAAGATTTGTTATGCAAACAAAATTACTGTTTTGGGTAATGTTTAATAGCAAACCACATTTATCAGGTAGTTGTGCACAGTTGTACTGTGAGATTTCACAATGCAAACAAAGCTAATAAATGATCTGAAAAAAAAAAAAAAAAAAAAAAAAAGATTTACCTGAGTAGATTGACCAGGAAGGTATGGCTCAAAGTCATTGTCATGGACAGTCTCCTTTTGATGCAGTGAACCATTTTGCACTGCAAACATAAAAAAATTCAAAAAGAAGCACATTTGAATTCACATTGATGGCAGATGGAGTGATGTTTTAAAGGGAGATACCCAAACTCCACCCACATACAAGAAACACCCCCTATCTTACTGTAGAGACCTCTTCTTGTTTACAGGGGATGACAGAGATGGTTGTTTACATATGAAGACATCCTGTGTTACTAACAAAGTATGCAGCACATTAAGGATTCTTTCTTGTTTCTTTGCAACTAAATTAAATGAATCACATAACTTCAAACTGAAACAACATTTTTTATATTATAAACATGTTTATAAATCCAGATAAAATCTAACAACAACATCACAGTATGGCTTTTATTTCTCAAATATTTTACCCTATTACTATCTTTACAAAAAGAAAAAATATATACATTTTAAAAGCAACATCATACAGCCCTGTGATGCTATAAAATGACCAAAGATCTGCATCTACCTCTTCCTAAACCTCCAACATATAAACAACATATAAATATAAACAACTACACAAGAGCAAAAACATATACATAAAAATCAAAAATTAATTTAACAATGTCACCATCAAAATACTCTTAATTCTGAAATGTTTTACCTCATTATTACTACAAATACACAAAGTCAAATTTAGTAACCTTCTACTACATCAACAACAGATAAACAATGATAAAATTCCAACACATCTCAACTATATTAATGAAGAACAACAAATTATCAACTGTAATTTAGGTTTAAAGGGATATTCCACACATAACCAGATTCTACGCTTTGTTTCAGTAGGACACATTTATACTGAATACTCCTAATATTAAAATGCTGTAGAATATGACATCCTAAAAAGAGTATGTGTAAAAGAAGTGTGTGACATTTTAACTAGAATCTAAGCTAACAGGTTGCTTCTGAGAAGAAAAACACAAAATGTAAAGCTAAATTACAGAGTTTATCAGAGTTTACCCATTTACTGTATGGCTGTATATTGCATTGCAACATCTGCACTCTTAACCCGAATTAGTTGACTTTACTAGAAATTTGCTTGGAAACCCGATGCCTTAAACCATTCTAGTTTTTACACAATGATGAAACTAAACAGGTTTAATTGAGTTAACTTAAAGCTGCAGAACAATGTAGCAAACGCATAAAATTCTACCTAGTTGTATAAAATTATCATTTTAATTCTACACAAGTTTATCTTAAAATAAACTTGTGTAGCCATAAAATATCATATTGAATGATATTCTCCCATTTAATTATTTTGATCTTCAAATTGTGTTGAATATAACCCTTATTGTACAGAAGAGGAAAAAAATTGAGTGAAGCGTACACCCTTAAGGTACTTCACCATTGCAAATGTGCAGGACATAACCACATTGATTCCATGACTAACATGTATCATAATATAGTAACTGAGCATCAACGGGGTTTAAAGTTGTTATCAAGCAATTTCACGTGCACATGTTGCACTTTTGGAAGTGATTCTGTGGAACAGACCTTTCACTCATGGTTTCAGTTTTATAGTTGAGTATTGTTAACTCTGGTGCTGATTTTGCTGGCAGGGCTTCGGTCAAAGAGCACGCAGGAGATTAGAAGATTTTAAACTGTTTACTGTACAAACTGTAGTTCTACTGCAATGCATTCTGGGCATAGGATAAATGTAATTTGCTGCACCGCTAATAGGCTCCGCCCCTTCACTTCAGAAACACAATATCCTTAGTTATCTCTATTTAACAAGATTATTACACTCTTTATGTTAGTCGAAAAGTACAATCAACTAATTTTATTTAGCAATGGGACATCATTTTTACCAAACATAAAAGAATAAGTAATGATTAGTAAAAAGATTAATTACAATTAATAATTGGGTTAAGAATGTGATGGTTGTAGTGTTGGGTATGCCACATAAAACAAATATCCCTCTTACTGCTCTTTGTCCATGTGACAGATTCATAAATTTAAGTAGCAAAATTACTTACTTAGAATAACTTAACAAAAAGGCCCCCATTAACAACTATTAACATGTGAAATCTTCATTGGAATACTACAACAGAGACTATAAATAATCTCTCCCTTAGATGAAACAAAAAAAAAAAAAAAAAACTCACATTAGAGTAAGTCTTATGGTATGTGACAAAATATCAATATATGGTAAATATTTTACTTATGTAACCATGTATTTAATAAGTTACAGTCTCTGGCTGCTGTTTATGCTCCAATCTCTTTGCATTACTGGCTGGACGCCCCCTCAAAAACAAGTTTGTTATTGCAGGTTGTAGTTTAGAGATTTTCCAATGAAAACAAAGACACCCAGAATATAATCTTTCTGTTTCCCCCCCCATTTCTGATAATGAAAACCAGAGCATTTAATGGGTTCACCTGAAGATTTGTTTAATTTAAAAAAAATCAACCAAATAAATTTGATTTGATACAAGAACACATGCTTAATTAGCCCGTGCAAGGTCCCTCAAAAATCAAATAATTTATAGCTTAATTTTAGTTTAACTCATATATATATATATATATATATATATATATATATATATATATATATATATGAGTTATATATATATATATATATATATATATATATATATATATATATATATATATATATATATATATATATATATAATTATATAATTATTATTATTATTTTTTAATTAATATTTAAGAATGTCTTTTTGGTTATAGGTAGAATGTTCTCCATCGCTGTTTTTAACTATTAAATTATATTCTACAATAACAAATTTGATCTTTGAGCAGAATGAAATGAGTTTTACAAGTCAATTAACTGGCATGAGCTGCTACAACTAGAAACACAAAACATTCAACAAAAATAGTCTGTTAAATATCTCACGAAAAGATGGTTTTTGAAAACAGAAATTAGGCTATTTCTTTTTAATTTTGGGGGTCAATTTATCACTCAATTGAATAGAAATTAAGGGACATATCACCCAAGAATTTCAGCTTTTAGCATAAATAAACTTAGTATCATTTAAAAGTTTATTTTGTCTTTCAGTATTATTTGTTTTGACATACAACTCCCCCAAATTTTGGTAACATACTGATTTAATTTTTTTTTCCCCTTTAGTAATTTTGGACTTTCATTTAAATATTTTTCCCCATCACACTTTGACAAAATTCAACCATACACTCTAAAACTAATCACAATACTCCCATCCTTTAGCAAACTAAACAGAACAGCCACATTGATCAAACACTGTAAAAAAAAAAATATAAATCTTTCATCACCTACCTTTAGACGCTTGTCCCTTTGATCTCTGCATCCAGGTTGGTCCAGAAAAACAAAACAAGAAACAGTGTTATTTCTAGTAATCATGACTTTATATTAGGAACATTTATTGTTCAGTGATCAATCTGCCAGCTTCCTTAAAGTGGCAGTGCAAGAGATTTATGAAACGTAACCCTGTAATGGAAAAATACGATGCTTAGGGCTGATTACTATCAGTTGTTTTGAATATTATATAATTTTCTGAACATCTAGTCATCAAGCCAGCTAATGCTAGCTACACTTCAGTAACAACTTCTACATCACAGCAACCTTAAAATGGCTTTCTAAACGCCAGTGGAGCTTAAAACAACATGAATGCATGATTTCCAGAATAAACTGAAGGCATTTCTCTTAGTAATAACACGACAACATTTTCCACTAAAAGTTACTGTTCAAAGAGCAAGTTACCCTGTTCCATTATATAAATATGTTTATGTTAACTAGCTTTAGGTTTTACCGAATTAAATGATGGCATTTTTTTAGGCAATTTAGTTTACAAAACACACAATTCCGGTAACAGATCTATCTGACAGCGTGATGCATTCAGAGTTATAGGTGTCATCTCTCTTAAACGTCAATAAAAGCCTTGATCATTTTCACGGAATGCAGCCAACTCGCTAGCTACATGCCAACGCTAATGGCTAGCTAGCACTTCCGAGGAATAGCCATAGCCTAATAAATCGATAACGTTAGCAGGTAGTTAGCTCGCAAGCTCTCAGCAGGCGAGATAAGTCGTCCTTCATACCTGAGGGTCAATGCTTGTGGTAGACATAATTCATTAAGCAAGTCCCTGGTTTTCTCACGGAGCCTGAGCCTGTGACTGAATTTCACCCCCCGTGATTTGTAAGCAAGTTCACAGCTCAGTTGGAGTTAGCTTCAGGGCTAACAGCGCCGCTTAGCTTATGGCTAGTAGTTGTAGCGCAGGCTCAGCTGAGTATTCTCCCAACTTCCACAGTTCAAGTCAGACGCCTCGGATACTGTATCCCAAAGGTTTCCTGTCCGAGTTCAGTTTTTCCGAGGTTAAGTGCGTATCGCCGTGTGGCACCCTGTGGATCTTGGGTATTTATGTCTTCGTTCGCCTCTTAGTCTCTTTTTTTAATTCCACAGAGAGAGTCCTCGGTTACGTTAAAGCCCCGCACACTTCCCCAATGGCTGCTCCATCCGGGCTCTGAGCTGTCGCTGTAATTCACGTCCTCCCCCGCGGGGTGGCAAAACTTTCAGCATCTTCTCCAATAACCATCTGTGCCTGTGATATTACAGATCCAAGTGTTTACGACCTTTTTCGGTGCATCACAATAAATTAGAATATCTTACAACAGGTAAGCTTCATTATACTTTGAGTAATATATTTCAAGTGTTTAACTTAGTTTATTTTTGATCACTACAGCCGATGAAAACCCAAAATCCAGTTTCTCAGAAAATTTGAATATTAAATGAGTTTAATAATTGTTTTTAACAGATAACTTTTATGTCATTGTGATTACTTTTTTAAATCAAAACATGTCTCTCTTGTAAATGAGATCTTGGGACAACCTGTATAAATAAGGGTTCTGCAAAAGCTTCAAAGCCTCAAGTGGCTCTTTAGACCCTCATCTGTGGCTCTTAATAGCTTTAGCAAAAATTGGTGAAGAACTGAGCAATTTTTAAAAATGTAAAGGTAATAAATAAATGCTAATCTTAGAAGTTTTTCACACTAGTAATGTTTATAATATTTTTTGTAGAGTAAATTTTTTTACCTTTAGATTCAATCCAGTGCAGTTCAAAATTGTATATTACAAATAACTGGTTAAATATCCTTTGCCAAATTAAACCTCAACTATCAACAAGTTTCAGTTATTGTACTGGTTGAATGTTTCACCAGTCTGTTTGGCACTATTAATTAAAATTTGTTGGTGACATGGTATGGACCACACTTTAAAACATAATCCACAGATTCCTAGCTTTGGAAGCCTAACTATCACTTCTCTAAACATACTTGTTGTGACTGTATGAACTGCATGTATGTGTGTATTTGTGAAGGGTTAGGTGTATTGCCAAGAGTGTTTAATTCTCACTTTCGTTGTCTTTTTTTCCTATTTATGTGCTTTCTTAATTTCATAAGTTTTTATTTTTTGTGTGCTTTGTCCTGTTTTGTGTTAGAGCTCAACCCTCTGGTAGATGGTGTTTTTTTTCTGCTGTATCTGTGAGTGCAAACGAGGGCAGGAGATGTCAGCAGACTGTAGTTTTCTGCAGGGCCTCTTAGACCAGACAGATCAGCTCATGTGAGATTTGAGTGGAAGATGGCCTGAGGTACAATATGGCCACAGTGATCATCATTCATCCCATGTGCTTACAGCTGAATCTTAGAGATATGTATGGTATGCATAACTGCAAATTACATGGAGTCTTTGGTTGTAAGCATGGTCAGTTAAAGGCAGAATAATTCTTAAGTCATGTTAAATGTTAAATGATAGCAATCAGGTGGTGATAAGTTGTCAAAGTCTAAAATTATGTGTCAGTGCCCATGAGATCCTTATTTTATGTGTCTCATAAAAACTATGTAATTAAGCCAAAACAGCACACATTCCCCCTTGGCTTAAATTTTAGCTGCTCTAGGTACATACGTATGAAAGCTATCTTTGTCTCTTTTTATAAACAATTCCTAGACTTTTTCATATGCTTCTCATCCCTATATCAACATACTTGATACCGCAGCTCTTGTTAACTATGTTTTGATTGTGCTTCTCAAAATAGACCTCTTATAGCAGAGGAATTGCAGTTTTAATGTTCTAAACTTGATCAATCTGAAGCTTCAGAGTATTCAAGCCTCTAGAAAAGGGTTTGTCAATACCTAAAGCTTTAGCAATATTGAAATGCAAACAAGAGCAACAGCAAATTAAGTATATTTTTTCATTGTTGTATAAGATTAGACTGTGCTAGTCATTATTATTTGTTTAGGCAACCAGGATGCTTAAACATAAGACTGGCATCTATTAGACAAACAGAGAAAGTCTTAAAAACATTTTTAGATATATTATCACATTACAACAACAAACTTTAAGGGTCTTTTATTTACTAGACCAACATAAAATACTGCAGGATTTTGAGGTAAAAGGAAAATCAACTAACAAAGTGTGGTGTGCATTTGTATCCAGTTCCCTTTTCTCTCATACATTTAAATAATATCCAACCAACTACCCTCAGAATTCACCAAATTAGGAGTCCACCCTTGTGAAATGTAATCTCCAGGATCTCA
Source organism: Anableps anableps (assembly GCA_014839685.1). Classification (NCBI taxonomy): domain Eukaryota; kingdom Metazoa; phylum Chordata; class Actinopteri; order Cyprinodontiformes; family Anablepidae; genus Anableps; species Anableps anableps. The sequence continues at coordinate 24,575,292 of CM026071.1, read as the reverse complement.
GGTCTAGGATAAAGTTGTGAAGAAGTTTAAAACAATATCTCAAGCATTGACTATCTTATAGAGCACTGTTTAATCTATAATCTGAAAATGGAAAAAAGTATAGCATAACTGCAAGCCTACCAAGACTTGGAGATCCAATAAACAGACATTCCTGAAAGGGGAAGCAATATTTAGAGAATCTTTTAACAGGACACCCATTAGTTATATACTTTAGAGATCTAAAAGAATGAAAGACTGGTGAGAAGGAAGCCATTGTTAAAAGAACAGGTCCAGTTTGCAGTTTGCCAAATGCTATGAAACGGACACAGCCAACATGTGAAGGGAAGTACTCTGGTCAGATGAGACCAAAATGCAATATGCTGAGTGGAGTAAAACTAACAGTGCACATCATTCTGAACACACAATCCCCACATTAAAACATGGTAATGGCATGATATGGCTGTTGCAATGCTTTTCTTTAGGAGAGACAGGTTGATGGGAAGATTTATGGAGCTAAATATTGGGTAACAGGAAGAAAACCTTTTAATAGGTTCAAAAGACGCTGAGACAGGGGCAGAGGTTCACATTTAAGCAGGAGAACAACCCTAAACATACAGTCAGAGCTACTTTGGAATGGGTTTGGTTAGAGCATATTCAGGCTAAACTTTAAAATATTGTGAAAATGATTTTAATGTTTGTCAAATTATTATTTGTTAGGACTTTTGAAAAACCTGGATCCTGTTCTTTCCTCTTTACAAGTAGGAAGTACTTTGTATTTGTTTATCCTGAAAATCCAAAGAAATTATATAGAAGTTTCTAGGTGCAATGTGACAAAATATGATCAAGTTCAGGTACTTTGTATAATTTTTCAAGTCAATGTAGTAGTTTAGTATTTATTATCTTTCATTTCAAACATTTACTGACTTTAAGAGTCAAACCAGTTCCACAGAAATGATTTATGTTCTTTTTCCATGTGGTGAGGCAGTATGACACATATGAGGTGTCATTCAATCAAGGATCAATGAGCATACATTCTGGCAGTTGGAGGGTTTTCTAGAAAACAATCTCCTGTAGGCCGCTGCGCTGGACCCCGCTGCTCATCGTATTATTTCAGCTGTTGTTCTGCACTCACCTTCAGTGTGTGTTCCACTATGGACCGTGAAAGGGCTGACTGGTACAGGACAAAAAGAGAGAGGAAAGCCCACATGCTGCAGAATGTCGGATGACCGGAGTACTATGCTGCGCATCCTTGAGGAGCCTCGGATGCGGGGAGAAGTGGAGAGACTTTGGACCTTTCAGAACTGGCCTGCAGATGCACCCGTGGCTTCCGGAGACCTGGCTAAGGCAGGATTCTTCTTCTTGGGTTCTGGGGACAAAGTCCAGTGTTTCTGCTGTGGAGGGGTTTTAAGATACTGGGAACAGGGTGACAGCCCAGCCGTTGAGCATAAGCGTCATTTTCCTACTTGCAGCTTCATATTGGGTCGAACTGTGGGGAATATTCCACTGACAGCAGGCTCCTCAGATTCTGTGGACGGCCAGCTGTTGAGTCAGCTCCAGAGGATGACTATGGATGATCAGGGAACAGCTGGGCAAGCAGTATACCCGGAGATGGAGGCAGAGGACTCTCGACTTACCACTTTTCACAACTGGCCCACTGAAGCCTCGGTGCAGCCAGATGTTCTGGCCCGAGCAGGGTTTTTCTACACAGGTACTTTCTATCAATGCGCTATTAGAAGTACTAAAATATAAATTTTTTAATAAGCTCCTTTCTTTAGCAGTTTTCAGGCAAAACCTGAGCATCCACTAGAATGTTTCAGTCGATGTTCACTGCTGTAGTGCTATGTGAGAGTTCATACTACAATTGTTCCTGCTGAGTCAGGATGTTGCGAACAGAACAAACTGGACAAAGCAGGAGCTGCCAGGCAACAAACAGTGTGGACTCAAATTTGCCAAATACTGTTAAAAAAAACATTTCCAACAACCCCCTCAAATGGATTTGTACTACTGTCTTTTAGATTTGATAAGGCAGGGCCAGAGATTATAAGTTCATTTTTTTAATTTAAATATTAAATGCAGCATTTTGTCCATGATATGTATTTCTTTGACTATCTGAACCAAATAACAGTTGTTTTAATTGGGTTGTTTTTGACACATTTGACAACATTAGAGGTTTGTGTAATAAGTTTGAAAGTTTAGTGAGTCTTTTTCAATCAAACCATCTCTGAAGCATTTTTTTTTTGTCAGGTCATGGTGATAATGTCAAATGCTTCTTCTGTGATGGAGGGCTGAGGAACTGGGAGCCAGGGGACGACCCCTGGCAGGAACATGCCAAATGGTTTCCAAGGTAACAACAGGACTGCAACAGTAAGATGATAAATGATCAGCTAAAAACAAAATTGCATTTTTATTATACACATTAAAATCCACAAGACTTAACCACTACTGATAAATCTAAGGCCACTAGGCTGATAAGAATTTGACAAAACTAGCCCAAACACAGAGATGAAGTCATTATCTTAGATTTTATTTCTTAGAGTTGATTTGGAATAAAGGAAAAAAAAAATGGGTACAAGCAAATGGTGCAGTTTTATTTTGAAATATGTGATATCATTCAGATACCTTGAGAATGATTGCTGTTCTAATAAATCAAATGGTGCTTCACTGTAATTTGAGTTTTAGACTTTCAAATTGTCTAAAATACTGAATAAAAACATTAATTTCATTTAGTTCTAAAATAATCTAGTTTTTCCTTTTAATTTTTATTTCTTTGTACAAACATACAGTGCCTTGCAGAGGTATTTACACATTGCAAAATAGTTAAAGCTCGGTAAGGATAGAGAATCTGAAAGCATAAATCTTTAAGTCTTGCTGCAGATTCTCAATTAGTTTTGGTTGTGGACTTTGACTGGGCCATTTTAACACATGCATATGCTTTGATCTAAACCAACTATTTGCCAATGCGCTACGGATTTCCCTGTATTTGGGACTGCCCATCTTCCCATCAACTCAGTTTTCCTGTCCTTTGCATGTAAGCCAAAAACTTTTTGTTACCATATAAGCAGTGCACATTCTTACACATTTGCTGTGTCCCCTACATGGCTTGTGGCAATAAGTAAATGGGACTTCTTATGGTTTTCATCTTCGTGTTGCTTCTCCATAAAACCTGGATTTATGGAACAAACAACTAAGAGTTATTCTGTCATCAGAATCTCCCACCTGAACTGTGGATCTCTGAAGCTACTCCAGAGATAAGATGGGGCTTTTGGGTGCATCTGTGATTAATCCTTTTCTTGCCCAGCCTGACAATTTAGGTGGAGGGTCAGGTATTAGTACATATGCATTTATTTTATTTAGGGGTATCAGAGTAATAGCGGTGAATACAAATGCAAAGCATACTTTTCAGGTTTTCAGTCTTTTGAATATCATGTATCATTTCCCTTTGATTTGAAAATTAAGCATCCCTTTGGGGTTTTGCAAGGGACCATACATGTTGCCTAAGTTAAAAGCAGCCTCCCTATGTTCCTCAGATGTGAGTTTTTAATCCAGTCACGAGGGCAGGAGTACATCAGCAACATCCAGGATGCTCATTTTCACCTGGGTGACACTGTGGTAAGAATCCTATTCATTTTATAAATAAGGATTAAAGCTACATGGATGATTGAAAGCATTAGACTCGTATGCTGTAGAAATGATCAGTTTATTATGTATTAATTTAAATAATTCATTTGTTTCATTGTAAATTAAAAACAAAAATTTGGTTTCTAGGGAGGATCACAGACGTCCACAGGCAGAGAGTTTGGTGCCAGAAATGGTAAGTCATGTCAGTCAAGTTTAAAAATGGCACAAAAAACATGTAGCCATAGTGAGATGAGAAACACAATGGTGCCCTTACTGTCTGGTCCCAGATTCAAAGTGTCAGCATGTCTTTTTGAATTAAACTTCTTTATTGAAATATTTCTGTCAAAGTTTGCAAATTACAGATTTGATGGCTGACACCATCTCTTTTGTAGACCTAAAATTAGCCTTAAAGTATTTTTTTTTTTTGCTAAGAAAGCAAGTTTAATTTCTTTATGTTGCTTTCAGAAACGTGATGAAAAATAATAGATTTACATGCATTTAAATCTTTATTTAATCAGGAGATGCAACTCCTTAGATTTCACATCTTTATTATGAAAGCGAACCAGCCAAGACAGGTAGCAGCACACAACTGACTGAAATTATCTAAGTTAATTTTTCTTCCAGGACTGCAACCACTGCTAAATGCCATAGAGGGTGTTTATTTAATTGTAGTTACACAGTAAATGTAACACAGTAGTTATTACATAAAAGTAAGGCAGAACCATTGCAATTAAATTTTCTGCAGGCATACGAAAAAGGTTTGCAGTTAAAAATTTAATATATTGCCATACAAAGCTAACCGGCATGTTTTGTTTTTATCTCCCTCTTTTATTTGATATTGATACTGATATGCGAGGTCTCAGGACATGTGTAAAGCCAACATGATATTCTGCTCCTAGTTTGAAATCACCTTGCTCTCTTCTCCCTCTGTCTTATTATTCAGATATGGTTGGAGGTCTGGGAGCTTCATCAGCCATGCTCTCTCCTGTTGTGCAAACTGTGCTGCAGATGGGATTTGAAGCTGGAGTGGTGGAGAGTCTGGTCCAGACCAAGTACCTGCTGACAGGCCAGTACTACACCTCAGTGTCTGAACTGGTTACTGGTGTTCTGCAAGCAGAAGAGGAGGAGAGGCAGGCAGGGCCAAACAGCAGAGGTAACAGAGATGAAATCAAACTGTAAATATTTACCAGACTACTGTGCTTTTATATAAGTAATTGTTTTTTTTTTTTCTTATTATTCTTACTTGACTGTCCTTCTGTGTTAAACAGAGACTTGTTGCTATTTACATAACATGCTTTTTATTGGTAATTAAGGAAGCTATTTTCTCACTTTTTGCCTTATGAACAAAGTGTTCTGTTGTACTTGGACATATTTCTTACAGCTTTACAGTTTCACTGAGGCTTTTGTATAAATCACAGCTTTCTGAGCAGAAAGATAGATCGTATAAACATCCATGTTTCTCCTTTATGTTGCAACTTCTGACATTTAGTCTGTTGACCCATGCGATCAGGTCTAATGCTTTGGCTGGGAAATATTCTGCCAAATAAAGTATTAGACACAGCATAAACCTTTACTTTTGGAAATAGAGAAGATGACTTCATCTCCAATAAAGTTAAAGATGCCACTTTAATCAAAACATTTCAGTAATAAAAAACAAGAATACCTTTTGTGTTGTGTGGTATTTAAAGTGATTAAAGGAACAGATATTTTGGAAAAAGGTTGAGATCTAAACTATCAGACAGCTGTTAGTTTATGGACTTACAAGAAAGCATTCTAGCAGTTTCTGTGAGACATTCAGGGACACAAAGTAGAGAAAAAAAGCTTAAAAATGTTAAAATGTCTGGATGAACAAAACAATTTTCTCAGACAACTGCTTACGGGATTGAAAATTTAGCAGGCTCTAGAGGTTTGAAGCTCCACAGCAAGTCCTGCCAAAATATTACTTTCATATCTCACTAATCAGAAAAAAGGATGAAAAGTTTTCAACTAAATATGTACAAAGTGTTATATAAACAACAATAATTATTAGTTTCAAGAATGGAAAGGCATATTTTGGATGTTATTAAAACCACCCCTACTTTAAATCAAGTGAAAGTGAATTAATGTGAAGACAGGATCAGACATTCTTACGGCCTTCTTCATAGCCAGTTATTCCTGATATTCATCTTAGAAGCAAAAATCCAAACATCAGTACATCTAAAAACAAAACAAAAAAAAACTCCCAGTGCGATAAGATGCACAAACAGAAGGTGGCTTTCCCTAAACATCTAACCTAAGCATCGTTGTAAGGCTTCATATAAACCTCCAACAAGCATAAACTGCTTGTTGGAGGTAAACTCTTTGAATTAGAAACTTTTTATGGAAAGAAAGACGGAGCACCAGCTCAGCCTTTTGCAATAAGCTGTGGCAGAGGCTGTTAAGATACTAAACCTCATGTTCTCAAAACCTTTGGTTTGAGTCTTTTAAAAAAAAAGTCTGCTGTACATAAATAATGTGACAAATGTGTCACATTTGTTTTTTATTATCTATTTTACTCGGAAATAAGTGGAATTTTGGACAGGAGTACTTAAACTTTGGAAGTATTTTTTAAAAAAGTAATATAATGTAAGTACACTGCCTTGACCAGCTACAGTATTAAAACTCTTAGTTTACTATGGCGGAATAATATAAAAATATCTTCTTTTCTTTATACCAAATTAACATATTTATTGTTATTATTTTTAGAGGCTTTTATTCACAAATTTAAATAGCTAAAAATGTCTTGTGATGTAATGTATAGTGTGCTTGATGAGTGTGGCCTCCTCTCTCTGAGGTAAAACCAGAGTTTCAGTGCCTTATTATATAGCTAAGCTTTTACCTTATGTCTAAAATTATTTGCATAATTTAGAGCAAGAGAGGAGCCTGGGATCCAGTGCAGGAAATATGGGGACCGAGACACCCATCCCAAAGAGAGGTTGGCATGCGTGTAAAAATTTTATATTGAATTGGCAAAATCATTTTTCTATTTTGTCTGTCTTGCATGGCAACATTGTAGTTGCAGATCCTACCCTAGAACATTGTGCTTTTTTGTTTGTATTTTCTACCAGTGAAGGATCAAAGTCCAGAGGAGCTGCTCAGGCAGCTACAGGAAGAGAGAACCTGTAAAGTCTGCATGGACAAGCTGGTGTCCATCGTCTTCATCCCCTGTGGTCACCTGGTGGTTTGTGGTGATTGTGCTGCCAGCCTGCGTCACTGCCCCATCTGCAGAGCTGTGATCAGAGGCAGCGTTCGTGCTTTTATGTCTTAAGGCTGTAGTTTAAAACTGCCCCTGCACTGGTGTTGCAGAGTTTCCCCCTGAATTTCCACTGCCTGCAATTTCTGACAATAAGAAGTGCTGGTTTTATATTGTTATACAATAAAGTTTTTAGGTTTCACTTGTACACTGTGATCATTACATTCCTAAAATAACTCCCAAGACTTTTAAAAGACCATGTTTTTTTTTTTGTTTGTTTTTTTTTTTTTGTTTTTTTATTAACAAACACTATATTTACATGAACACAAAGCACAGTTCTGGATAAACAGGGTTACACAATCAGGTCACATGATGCTGGAGCGACACAAGACAGAAAACAAGAGAATATCATTTTTCCTCCTTTTAATACAAAGAAGAAAGAAATATCTACAAAGAGGTGGACATTTTTCAGTTTGGACCAGCACAAGCAGAACCATAACTACAACCAAGACTTTGGAAAAGCCTGTATTGCACCCAGCGGAAGACTAGTTTTGACATTTTAGAAGTATTTTTTCTATTAAGACAGATTATGTTACAATATTAGATGCTTTGTTTTTCTCAACCAGTGAGCTAATAATGAGTGCAGTTTAATTTACAGGAATTTCTGCAGGGTCAGGGAAGCTGAATTATTGCAAAAAACCAAACAGCTTACTCACACCAGACAGAAGACAGCCAGCAGAAGTGTTTAGATATTTTTCAGTATCCTAGCAGTTACATTCTGTTTGTCTGGCAGTGAAGAATTCTTAATATCACAGAGGAATCTGACCCTTGATGTACTTGCTGGCAGTACAGAAAAATGTTAAAAAATAATCAGCAGTCAAGTTCTTCATTTCTATAGTACCTTGCAAAAGCATTCTGACTCCTTGAACTTTTTCCACATAAAAACCACAAATAGTTGAAAATGAAAGGGGGTTTTCAAAACTTTTAAAAATTAAAATCTGAAAAGAGTGGCATGCATTTTTATTCAGCCCCCTTACTTTGATGCCCCTAAGTAAAATGCTTTTGAACCAATTGCCTTCAGTTTTCACCCAGTTAAGAAATGGAGTTCTCTTGTGTGGGACTTAATTTAATGAGCACAGTATAACTGCAAACCTAAGAAAACATTGCTAAATAAACAGGCTGGACAAAAAGAGCATTAATGAGAGAAGCAGCCAAGAGGGCTATTAGTTGTCCACTCCACAAATCTGCCCTTTATGGAAGAGTGCTGAAGTTTGCTACATGCCATGTAGTGGAGACAACGAACATGTGGAAGAAGTTGATTTTATCTAAATGCCAAACACTAGGTGTGGTAGAAAACTATCACTGCACCTCACCCTGAATAGATTATCCCTACCATGAAACATGATGGTGGAAACCTTGTGCTGTGGGGACAGGGTCAGGGAAGCTGGTCAGAGTTTAAATGGAAGATGGATGAAGCTAAATGCAGGGCAATCATGGAAGAAAAACTGCTTGAGGCTGCAAAATACTTCAGACTTGGGCAAAGCTTCACCTCCCAGCAACAATGAAATGATTTATTTCAACTATGTTTGTGTCTTACAATGACTAAGAGAAAATCCAGACCATAATCCAACTGAGAATATGTGGTAAAACTTGAAAATTGACACTCCAAGTCTCTCGATATGCAAAGCTTGTAGAGACACACCCTGAAAGACCTGCAGCTGTATTTGCTGCAACAGGTGGTTGTACTGGGTCAGGAAGGTTGAAAACAGATGTATACCATATTTTATAGATTTTTATTTTTAAACATTTCCAAAAAGATGCACCAATTTGTGTTAGTCTATTACATTAAACACCAATAAAATCCATTAAATTTTATGGTTGCAATGTGACAAAATGTGAAAAGGTTTAAGGAGTATACACTGCAAGGTGCTGTAATTATTTGCTAAAACACACTAAAACTAAACAAATGAGAGGCTGAAGTTTAAATTCAATTGGTATCCGACCTGAGTCATGTGTAATGGAATGCATATTGACTGGGAAAACACACCCTTTAAGCTCTTTTACCTTTTTAAAATGTACTATTTTCTGTTCTCCAAACAGAAACATAATTTCTGGAGAAGATATGTAGCTTTGAACTATGTACATGGCCCATTTAAACACCAGAGGGCAGTAGTGATTCACGTAACAGTAAGGCAACAGAAGCTCTGACAATACAAGACTAGTGGGTAAACTGATGGATATGCTGTAACATGTTCTAAAAAGTGCTGAAATCAGTAGAAATATCATGAATGATGTGTGCTCAGTTTTGTTAGTTATAAGAATAAAAGCCATAAGGGTGTGGTCATGAGTCAGCAAAAGGTTTTAGTTATTGGTTAACCAGCTTCAGTCAGCTGTAATTACATCATTATAATCCAAACATTGATAAATGCTACAACTGATATTAGCTCAGGCTTTCACTGTGTACAGGGAGAAAATAACTGTTTAACTGACAGGGAATGAAGCCCCGATCTATTCAGGTAGAGATGTAATTTCTCCACACATAGCATCCATACCCAAACAGCTCAAACTCCATTGTTTGCAATATGAAAAGGTAAAACAATCTCTGTTATTTGCTTCAAGTTAAAAATATGCATTGCAACTTTTGCAGAAGTGTTTGTTATGATTGCCCTTCCCAAATCTGTCTGCTGCTAGAGGAGAAGAGTTGAAGTCAGAACAAAAGCTTTCAGGTCTTTGGCAAACACAACACCTGGCAGTTCAGAAATACTGACTCAGAGAAACAGTTGTAATAAAATGCTTCAGATATAAAAGTAACACTTGCATGCCGTTCATTGTGTTTGAGCACCTCTTTGCAAGGCTAACACTCTTTTCTAGTCCTTTGAAACTTTGAATTTCCTTATTTACATTTTCTATTTTTGGCAGATGTGCCTGTTGTACTGGTGCTTTTGTTGTCTCCCCCAGCCTTCACTTCTCCACTCCCTTGGCTCTTCCTGCTTTGCTTCTGTATTTATGCATACAGATCCTAAAGTAAACAGGCAGCAGCACAATGGTTCATTCTGCAAACTCTGCCATAATTCAGCCCTACGGTCAAGATCTGAGCCAAACCAGCAGTAATATGCTAAATCACCGTCCTCTATGACACACAGATACAGAGTGGGAATGCTGGATGCTCCATCATCACCTATGTAATGTATTTATCTGCTGAAACATGTTCTATACAGTAGGGTTAGCTCATAGTGAAAGCTGACAGAAATAAAATAAATGATACTTTTATATAAACACAAATACCACCAATGGTAATTTCCAAATCCTGTAACAATGGACTGTTGTTGTGAAACTGACTTTTCAGGGCCACACACCAGTAAATGACACGTTAAAGTACTGAAACCCAGAAGAAGACGTCTGGTGCTCTGAGGAGCTGTGGGATGTGTGTGTGAAAGCAACCATTGTGGCTCCATGGGAATTTGCTGTATCACCTTCCTCGGTGGATCCCTCTCCTATTTACGTAGACCTGGAAAAGCAGGAAACATGGAAAGAGGGTAACGAGGATTAGCACTTCTTGGGTCATTACCCCCCACCCCCCACACACACATACGCACACACAAAATCACTCCTGGATGAATTTATTCAGACCATAACTCCCTGTAGATTGGGGAGAGGAAAACGTCCTCCCTCCCATTAGAGACGGAGTTGATTAAACTGTCAGGAAGCTCATTAAATATTCATTTCATGTTGGCTGAGAATTATTACATGGCTTCTGAGGCTTATTGTCACGAACGTTTTTGCACCATTTAATTGATTAATCCAATTTTTGGACATAAATGTGTATGTTTTAAATGTGCCTCTATCAGCTGCTTGTGACATGGACACACACGCACTTAATCAGTCACAACTGTGCCATTACAGCACTTGTAGCATGCAGCATGTTTCAGACTGTGGTTTAAAGGTATTATTTAAAATTTAAAAAAAACACTTTGATGCGTATGAAAGGGTGACTTTTGAAATAAAAGGGCATCTTAATAAATTGGAGTATCATTAAGATGTTGTTTATTTCAGAATTTCAGTTCAGAAGTTGGAACTCATATAATTCATAACAGAACTACACATTTCAATGGATTGATTTCTGTTAATTTTGACGATTATACCTAACAGCTAATAAAAAACAAGTCAGTTTATCGAAAAAAGAGATATTTTTAATGCAAATTGGGGCTGCTGAAAAGTATGTCCAAGCATGTACAGTAAATGCAGTCAGTACCAGCTTTGGGCTCCTTTTGCATCAGTTACTGCAACAATGCAGCATGGCATGGAGATGATCAGCCTGTGGCTCTCCTGAGGTGTTAAGGAAGCCCAGGTACCCTTAATGGCCGGCTTCAGTTCGTCGCTAACCTTACAATTCCCTGTTGATTCACTGTGAATTTGCAAGCCAATCATGTGTAGTGATACAATGGTCATAAAACCAGGTATCTGTACTGTGCAAAGTGATCTAAAATGTTCAGGCAGATAACTACACTGACTTTAGACATGAGAAAACACAGTGGACAACTGTAGCTGCTGTTATCCCTGTTGCTTGTGCACCTTCTTCAACCACAATTGTTCCTTAACTGTTCGCTCAACTTAAGGCTGCACAATATTAGAAAATATTGCAGAGGGGAATTGTGATAAATGGCTTTTTTCCTCTCTTTCTCATTCATGCTTCCTACACTCTGTGATTGTTGGCATTTTAAGCAATGTCAGTTTATTAGAAAAAAATGAATGAATTTAAACATGTCTTCTACTGAAGACATATTTTTATCGATTGATGTTATGTCCCTTGACCTCTAGGGGTCCTCATACTAAAGAAGAACCTTTGCTGTTTGTTTGTTTGTTTGTTTGTTTGACACACCTGGAACCACTCCTCATCAGTGGACTGCATAAAAGCTTCAGTGATTCAGTGCTGCATTGCTTTTCCCTGGACATTTCTGTTATGTGGTTGACTCTGATCTGACCTGACCTGAACTGAGTACTCAGTGTTTTGGCAATTTGGCTTTGGTCTTGTTGATATTTAGAAACTTTCCTATGTTAAAAAGCTTTAAATGTGAAGTTTGGCATGGATTCTTTGCTACTTTCTTGTGGTTGTATTTCTGCAGTTAGTACTGGGAGCACTGGGAGAAAGTGGAGGAGCTTGATTTTTTTTTTTTTTTTTTTTTCACAGATTATCTGTCTTATACTGTCATGACATAATGATAATTTTAACAAATATGTAAAAAACATTTTCATATAAGTTACATACTGCAGCTTTAACAGGTTGGAATGTAGACGTGATGCATTTGGGGTGAGATACTTACAGGTGCATGGGCTTTAACAGGAGATGGGATGATTTTTCATTGACATGGTAGAGTGGGAATGGATCAAATCCACCAATAAAATCAACTGAAAATAAAAGATCAAACGTGATTTATGGAGCAAATAAAAAGACAGAGAACAACATAAAAACACAGAGAACATAAAAATATGTCAAAGTAACAAAAAGACATGGATGACAAAACATAAGTTATGATTTGAATATGGAATAAAATGTTAAAAAAAAAAAAAAAAAAAAAAAAAAAAAAAAAAAAAAAAGGAGATCTATTGGGGATATTTTAAAGGAAAAGCTTCCTAGTTATTTTATCCTGGAGTTAAGTTGGGAAAAAAACCTTCTTGCTAAAACTTCTTTAATCTTTGCATCTGCTTGCGGCCAAGGAGGAAGCTTGGGAACAGGTGAAAGCTTGCCAGCTGTTAAAATAGCCTCAGCCTTTTTTATCGCAAAGAAACAGAAGCAGCCTTCAGCCACCAAACTGCCCAGCCTTTTCTGCTTATTCTCCCTTTAAAGAGTTCAGATTGTAGATCAGCTGCGATTGCCATGTAATGCAAGAAACAGAAGAGCATGCTTGTTTCAAAGTGCCATGAACCTTTCATCAATGTGAAGAAACAGTTTTGAGATGGTAGAGAATAAACCTTGAGACCGGTTACAATGGCAGAGGAGACGAGAAAGGAGAAAGAAAGCGGAGCCAGGGGTGCGTCACGCCTGTCGGTCTGACTGACAGGGGCTGAGAAGATTAAGTTAAGGGAGTGCGTGTAAAAGAGGACAGCATGTCCAGGGACTGTGAGTTGTGTGTAAACTGCAGGTGTAGAAACTGAGGCTGAATTTGATTCAGTTTAGAAAGACACCAAACAAACAGTGCTCTAGTCAAAGAGAAAAAATGGAAAGATCTGTTACTCTCCAAGAATCAGTTGCTGGGAAGGAAAAACGCACATGGAAACGACTGGGAATCGGCTCCATCCTGATAAGTGAAGACAGAGGTGGTCTGCTGAATACTGATAGGTGGACAGGGTGGGACCAGGGGGTCGGTAGGGGTTGTGCTGTGCTATGCTTTTCCTGTGACCCTGCCCTGCTTTCGTGGGATTTACCATTTCATCTGCAAACCAGATACACACACACACACACACACACACACACACACACACACACACACACACACACACACACACACACACACACCTGGCACAAGCACACGTCTCCCCTGGTATTTCTACACAAATAGCTTTCTCATTATATGTGGGTGGGGATCTACCCCCGACTATGACAAGCTTTGCTATGGAATATAGTTAGCTGATAATTATATCTGCCATTTTTAGACACAATAACACCTCAGGGGACATCATGGTCAGGTTAACATATTTAGCAGTTGGACAAAGACTGTAGTTCAGAGTGAATTATGGGATGCATCAAATATGAATATTGAATACTTGGGATTTGGTGCCGATCATGTTTTCCAAAATCAGTCTGTTCTACTATTTGCTCCACCACAAAGCCTGTGTGATTTAGATCGTGTCATTTGTAAGCTTTCCCCAAGGTTCTACCAGAGTTCAAGGTTCTGTGAACGTTTGTGTGCAGCCCTAATTTTTGGGACTGTGCATGTCCATTCAAAGGGTAACCCCAAACACACAGCTGGTAAAGAGGGTGTATTATGTATTTTTCAGGCACATAGTGCTATTTTATAGCACAATCAAGTAACTATGTTATCTTCAGTTGGTTTTAAAATGTAGTATTTATCAAAAACAACTTCTGACGCCTTGAAATTGCCCTTTGTGCCTTTGAGAACCTCCTACCATTTCCGATACGCCCCCTTCAGTACATCATCACAACAATGCTTCTCCATGCCGTCCACTGATGCAGTCTACAATCATTCTTAGGAGCTTTGTTTTGGATGATAAGCTCAATGAACGCACAGTTCCATTAGTTGTTTGCCAATTACTGCTGCTGCCACTAGTCTGGTGGAGCTGTGTGGGGGAGGAGCGGAGGAGTGATGCTCTGTGAGGCTGGAGCTTGGCTGGAGATTGAAGCTCCAAGGCAGAGCTTTGGGGGTGCAGGTGTTAAGTTCACCGGAACCAAAAATAGTATGAATACAGATGTGTGCATGCCGAAGAGATCCAAGCCACTCACCAGAATTAGTTATATTAAGGTCGTAATGTTTTCTCACCTTTATAGTGAGAAGCAAAGTAAAAACGACTGTCTTGGGTGCTGCAGCCTCCAGTTTGTCAGACAGATGCCGGCCTGTTGCAATGCTAAACAGAATGGAACTAAAACATTAACTGATAAACTTTAAATGTTTAAGTTAAACCATAATAATGAAGAAGGCAGGCAACTTCTTCTGTACATTTTGTTCAAACATGATTAATTGGAACTGCAGTCAAATTATTGAGTTATATCAAAATATACCAGTAGTTTTTTGAAGCAGCCTTCTTAACCTAGGTAACCCTGGTTGGAACAGATATTGTATCAGCAAATCTTGAATGACCAGAATTACTATTAAGGGAAAAAAGATCTTGATCAGGAAATTTTTGGTTAGCACCTTATTCAAAGGTTCATCTAGAGCTCTTCATCCCTCCTGCATAGTACATGTATGTGGCCACACCCTATTGTTTTCAAGAAATGTGTTTTTGTTCATTAATTGTTTGTTCTGTTCCTTTGGATCATCATTTAAAAAGCTCAAAGTCAGAAATAAATGAGGGGATTATCAGCTAAGCTATTGCTGCCAATAACATTCTCTGTCTATGGACTATATAGTTTGCCTTCTTGTTTTTTCTTTCACCCTGTCTTCTGTTTTCTTGGATCTATTTTGTCTCTCAAATGCCTAGTTGGTTAGAGCAAATAGATGTTCACACTGAGTCAGGCTGTGCTGATGAATTCTTACTATTAAAAGAGAGTTGTTCCTCTCCACTATCACCTAATGCATGGTCAGCATGAGGGATTGCTGCAAAATTAACCAGTCGATGCAATTAACTGTCCATTGTCGCCTCATGCTGTCTACGGAGGTTTAATGCCTGCAAAGTCAGTGACTCAATGCAGTCCACTGAATTTCTTCAAACAGAAAATCTTTTACCAGTTGGCATAAAGAGAATTTGACTGCAAAGTTTTAAAACTCGGACTGAACTGAAATACAGCTAACTGAATGTGAATGTCTATATAGTTGGTTTGATTTGGTTATATATTTCTAGATATTAACCAGATTTATTTATCCTTAAGACTGTCTTGAGATTGTATCTTTTGGAAATTGGTGCTATATACACAAACTGAATTGAGTTGAAATTAGAATCAACATGAGACTTTTTCTTTCCAGTTCACGTGATGTTCAGAATGAAGAAATCTGTGTAAAGGGATCTTAATCTTTACTGATACATTTTTATCATTTTAAATTCTAGGATATTAAGCTCTATTACCAAAAATGAAAACATGAAAAAAAGATAGTGGCTTTAGACATTGGTATTTACAGATTGGCAGATGTGCTTCTCTGACAGGGCAAATGGCTGAGGGCAATTTCATCCAAGCAAATTTTTATCTTTTGCAGGCACATGCAAGAATTGACAGATCAGAAATGCAGTTCAGGACGTAATGTAAGACGGTTAGGTTCAGCTCAAGTGGAAACTGCTGCAATCTCCTGTCAAGTGAGTGTGTCTGGTTTGTGTAAAATGTTTGGCGATTTCTGCTGAATTGAAAAATAACAAGACAAAATGGGAAATAAGAGCAGGAGGGTAAAAGTGGGGTGGTGTGAAAAAAGGCAAAGTGCGGGGAAGATCAAGAAGAAGAAGAAAGGGACAGCAGAGACCAAAACAGATAAAGGCCAGACTGATAAGGTCAGTACTTCAGAGCCTGTCTGTTACACTGGCTCTCCATCCATCACTGTCCACACACACCACTACACAACCATTGTTGCTACAAACTCTGTTAATTTACTGTAAAGACCAGTTTAGCAGTTTTGTTATATTGCAAATGATACTTGAGGTGATGAGTTTGTTTGAAGTTAATTATCCATGAAAGAACAAAATGATACTTTCACGAATGACGGTGTGAATATTTAATGTTTTTACTGGACTTCTGTTTCAACTGTATGATTAGGTTTGCTTCAAAATTTATCAGATGCCCTCCTTGCATGACTGTTTGATGGACGAGGCTGCACTCAGCATTATAGAGACTGCTGATCCATCCTACATTTCTCACTCAATTTGCATAAATTCATCCCCTAACTTGAAATGAATCTCCGTGATGCGTTATTGCTGCCTACAGACACTTCGGCATTTATAACTCTTCAGCAATAAAACTGCCTTCTGTGGGAGTTATATGTATTTCTGTTCCATACCACCAGCTTTTTTCTTTTTATTTACAATATTTTTTACTTGCAGCAACACATCTATTTCTTTGTGCATCTGCAGAAATGGCTAGCCAGCAAATCTGGAAGCACCCATTCTCTGTATTCTCTACCTTGGCAGATGCAGAAGAAGCCTGCATTTATTTTAAGTGGTCGGCAAATAACTGGTTTGCTCTTAGTTTTTAAATAAAATTGTCAACTCTTCAGCAGCCTCAGCTATTTCAGTATAGCTGCTTTCTACAGTCTAGTTTCTTTATAATGAGGATTTACTGTTTTTTTTTTGTTTTTTTTTTTTTTTTTACTGGTTCACTTGTGCATTGTTGTTAATATAATTGCATTTAATGTTATTATTGGGCAATAAAGACAAACTGCAGCATACAAGTGCATTTAAATGAGCATGTTCATGGGTGCTATTCATATTTTTGATTCCTGCTTGATAACTTTTAGGAAATAAAGTAAATATCATTTTTTACCAAGAGCTCAATCTGGTGACCTTATGCTCTATTCGGAGGTTGAAAGTTCCTGTCAACTGAGAGGCTTTTAGCAAAAAGTTAAACCATTTCAGGCAGAAAAGAGATGAAGATTTTCTCCCTTCGAAGACAGAGAAGATTGCCTGCAGTGGTGCAGCCTGGTTGGGTGGCTACACACACATCTGTGTACTTCTATCACCATCATTAAAGAAGCTCTAACTTTATCATTTCAGTATTCATGGAAATAAGTGTTTTAAAAATAACAGCAAAGATGTTGCTGGATTGGAGGATTTGCCAGTTGATTTTGTGTTAGAAAGAAATCACAATTTTAATATCAGAGAGTCTCAAGCTCATACAGTTTAGCGCTTTATAAAGTGCTTTTATAAAGCTAACCACACAGAGCAAAGCTAACTCGTAATGTGAAGGGGAAAAGTTAACAACACAGAGTGTTTTTCTAGCATTAGTTTGAACCAAAATGCAACACAAAGATTCAAGGTGTCGACAACATTCCTCTTAGATTGTGTCCACAACCTAACAGCATCACTCAGTTGCAGAAGATTTGTCAGCTGATCATCCATGACCTAAATCTCTCATTCTACCCAAAGGTGCTCTACTAGATTGAGATTTGGTGATGATGGATGTCACTGAAGTACAGTTATCACTGTCATGTTCAGGAAACCAGTTTGAGATGATCTGAGCTTTGTGACATGGTGCGTTAATCTGCTGGAAGTTGCAATGAGAAGATGCATACTTGGTGGTCATAAAGGGATGGGCATGAGTAGCAACAATACTCAGGTCGCTTGTGGAGTTTCAACGATGCTCTAAGATAACTAAGAAGCCCAAAGTGTGCCCCTTGGAAAATATCTCCCACACCATCACACCACCACCAGTCTGAAGTGTTTATACAAGGCAGGAGACATCCATGTTTTCATGTTGCTTATACCAATAGCTGTTCCATTTTCCTAAGCCTATTATTATTATATCCTTGGTTTCCAGTTCTTATATGACAGCAGTGGGACTCGGAGTAGTCTTCCATTTCTATAGCCAACCTGCTTCAAGAGTCAATATCCTATTCATACCATTATCTGTAAACCCATGAGATGGATGTGAAGATCCCCAAAGATCACCAGTTTTTAAAAAAAACCCAGACCAGCCTGTATGGTATCAACAACTCCAAGTTTCAAGTTATTTAAAACTCATTCCCATTCTGATACTTGGTTTGAATGGCAAGTTGTCTTCATAACAACATTATGGATGACTGGATTGAATTGCTGCCATTTGATTTGTTGACTCCTTATTTGTCTTAACAAGGATTTGAACACTACTTAATAAAGTGGGTATTGCATAGGTAAGCATAAATTACTTGACAGTTCAATTACAGTTCTGGCAGAAAGAATCCATCACTGTTTTTTTTATCAATATAGTAAGTATTTTTTATACTTGGAAAAGTGTCTTTTTGTGAAAAGAGTAGGTATTTCAGTGATTTCCTTTTATCTGGGAAAAATAGTGACATAAAAAGCTCATTTGTGTGTAAATGAGAATCACAGTTTTTAAAGAATCACAGTTCTTTCAAAACACATCTTACTGTTTATTAGCCTCTGTGAATCAGCTTGTTGAATAAATAAGAAATAAAACTTGTGTATTCTTGATCTTTAGATTCATTGCTGATGAAGGAAAACAATGACAATTTTAATTGCATGTGCTTTAAATAGTTTGCATATTATAATACAAAAATCTCCAAATTTGACCTTTTTGATCCTAAAAGAGCTTGAAAAAAACTCTTCAAATCCATCCATCCATCCATCCATCCATCCATCCATCCATCCATCCATCCATCCAAGGTCTTTACAGCTGTGACTCAGCACGAAGGGAGGCATTGTAATTAGAAGACGAGCTGAAGTGAGCTTATCCCAGCACTAGGCAGCTAACTCCATGACCTACTTTGCAAAGAGGATTTTACCCACCACTCACTCTGTCAGTGTGCCTGCTTGCTGCTGATAACTGAAGAACAAATTCATACATAGAAATACCCAACAAAACAGGCAGCCAGTCAAAGTCAGCTAAACATGCAGAAATACAAGCAGAAATACAAGCAGAACATCAGTATGAGTGAGTGCAGATATGCAGCCTCTCTAAGTGACAGGGGAAGACAGAGTTTGAGACATCACAAACACACTCACACCCTTATTATTATTAATGAAGCCTTAAAGTCTGGTTAAACCCTCAGCTGATGGTATATGATGATTGTTATTGTATTGTGTGTTTCATTTAGTTTTTTTAACCCAAGCCTGAGCACTCAGATATAACTCTGTCTTCTCCCTGGAGAATGTACAGCGTGAGAAGAATTCCTGTTTTATCTGCCTCTTCGTGACAAGCTCATCTTGTTTTCTGTTTCTTTTTTTTTACTGAATGTTGCCTCATCTCCTTTTTCTCAACTCATTCCCGCTAAACACCTCCCTCAGCTCCTCTCATGCACTTCTCCTTTCATCTTTCCATCTCCTTTCTATTTTGCTGAGGATTCTTTCTAGCTTTCTTCCTCCCAACTGGGAGCAATCAGCTGAGGGATTTATTGACCAGCAAGGTGCTTAATGAGGCTGATATAACGAGTGACCAGAGACCAGCACCCTTTGTACAAGCACACCTCATTAAAGCTGGGAAGACTGAGATTGGAAAACAGGCTGAGAGCGACAGGTTTCTTAAACAAACCAGAATTAGATTTAGATGTGAGAATATTGCATCTACCTGTGAAGCACTCTGGAATTGGAGCTGACACAAACGAGGGACCAGCTTATATAGGAGGAGGAGAGATGCCGAGGCAGTCACTGAGCTCAGTGAGGAGATTTGCTTTAATGTGCACATCAAATACCAAGAGAAAAAGAGAGCAGAAAAGTGCTCTAGCTGGTCTTTGTGCTTGTGTGTCTGTGCACCTGTCTGCATGAGCAAATATTGTTGTGCACACACAGGCAAAGGACTGATTACAATAACAAAGAGCTGGGAAGCATTGCAGCAGCCTTCACTTTGGCAAAGCCTGGATCAGAGAACAACTGCGGGATAATTAAAACCAATAACAATCACTCCATGTTTTTTTTTCTTTACTCTGAGCTTTTGTTGTCTCTTCCTAGTTATTTTTGCTCCCGTTTTTGAGAGTGGATATGATTTTCAACAAACCCAAGTCGACAGCTCTCGTCATAATTTATGGAGCACAAAGAAAAAAGACAAGGAGAAGTTTTTTGTATCGAAAGTCTTTGTCTCTGTCAACTAAAGTCGATGCTGTGCAAGGATTATTTAGGGGTGACTGGTGATTAAATGGTACTTCCCAGAGTTGAGGGGTGGGGCAGCTGGGTGCTGATACTAACCACTCACAGCCTGTGAGTCTCTGGAATGTGACCACCTCAGAACAGCTTGTAACACTGGTCTGCATGACACACACTGAAACCACATCAGGGTTCTTCAAATTACAAGAATTTACTGTTTGAGTAACTGCATATAATGACTTTAATTCAGAGCACTTCAGTTCATTTATAGAGTGTAAACTAAAAAAAAGGAAGGGAACATTATAAAGTATCCATACCTCTGTAACATTTTCTTTTTGTCACTTTACAAGCACAATCTTTAATGTTTTTATTGGGATTTTATGTCATACGCCAGCATAAAGTAGTGCATAACTGTGAAGTGGAAGGTAAAAAAAATGTATGGTTTTCTCTTTTTTTTCCAAATAAAAATCTGAAAAGTGTGGCGTCCATTTGTATTTACCTTGCCGGAGTCAACACTTTGTAGAACCACCTTTTACTAACAATACAGCTGAAAATCTGTGACTGAGACTGATTTTATTTTTCTACTCTTTGCAAAACTGCTCAAGCTCAACCAGATTGGATGGGCATCTGTGAAAATCAATTTTTTACGTCTTGCCACAGATTCTCAATTGGGTCTGGACTTTAACTGGGTCATTCTAAGTCCTAAATGAGCAATGATATGAACCATTCCATTGAAGTTCTGGCTTCATGTTTAGGATCACTGTCCTGCTGCAAGTTAAACCTCAGCCCCTATCTCAGGCATCCAGCAGACTAAGATTTTCTTTTACCACTACCTTGGATTTAGCTCCATACATCTTCACATCAGTGTCAATTCTGACAACACATTTTAGTTTAGATTTAATGTTTTGATCAAAATGTGATTTAGATTTAGTCACAATTTATTCATGTGTAGTAATTTTAGCTTAGGTCAACTAAGCTCACAGAAGATTTACCTGACTAAATTTGATGTCATGGAGGAATTTTTCAGCCTACAGAGGAAAACTTTGCATTGATGACATGATGGCCTGCTTCCTGATCCACCTCATCAAGTCTGTCATGTCCTTTCTAGTTATTGCTGGTCCATACCCCTTGGAGGTAGCTTTCCTCTACACATAAAGTTTTGCATGTACATTTAAGGCCAAAAATATATCTCCACCTTGCTTTTAAAAAAAGATTTTACCAACAAGTTTCCTCTGGTGTTTACCCAATGACTGCTGGAGACAGACAACTTATGACATTCTGTCAGTACTGACTTTTTTCATATCACTTTCATAAAGGCCATATTTTAGAGTGAAAATAGAAAAAAATGTTCAAGGGTTATAAACATTTTTGCTATACACTAAATCTAATTGTGTACAGTTCATTTAAGTAATACATACTAACCATTAAGGGCAATAATAATCCAGTTCAAATGAAGTGTTTTAGCAGCTAAAAGAATGCCAAAAGGCTGTCTGGTTAATAAAATCAATGAACTACATTGAGCCCTTTAGAGTCAACTGAATCAGCAACAGCTCAGATTTCATACAAACAATCCTAACAAATCCTCATAAGTCACCCCTGAAGACCTTCTTTATTCAATTATTTTACACCCACAACCTCCTTCTCCATGCCCATTTCCAAAGTATCTGTAAAAACCAGATTCTCACACATGAGAAAAATGCAGCCTGGAGACACTGCAAAACAAATCAGACATTTATGACCACGACTGGTCTCAGGATCAAATGTTTCCTGACCTATGATCGACTAACCTAAGGCAAGACCCCTGACCTGCTCTCTGTAAGGTCACAGCAGCTTTGCAATTTATCACAAGTGTCCATCTCTGGTTTCCCAATCTTCCCATGACTTATTTATTGCCACCCCATCGTCATTTCCCACACCCTTCCCTCATTCTTTCTGTCTGTTACTGCATGACAGGGCAAGAATAAGACTGGGACAATAGTTGAAGTACAAAAGGAGACGGTCCTGCATGGTAAGCACCTTAGGACAAGCACAGAAATCCAAAAAGAGGAAAATGCATGTGTGTGATCAAAAGTGGCGGAACAGGTAGTTGTGGCACCTAAAAAAACACAATACCAAATCTACTCTGGCTTCAAAGAGCTGGAGCAGAAAAACAAGAGGCACAAAAGGAGAAAAAGTGATTAAAAAAAAAGCCTAATTGAAGGCAAATAACAGACTCAAAGTAACAAGAGCGTAACGGTGACAGACGAGGCAACGAGTGCACGTGTGAAACGGAAAAAAAAGAGGCTAGGCTTAGGGAACTGTCGAGAAGGAACAAATGGACTCTTTGGTACTGAAGGAAAAAGGAATGAGAGGCCTCAGCTGGTGTGGGGGAGGAAAAATGAGAGAGACAGGGAGAAGCTAAAGCTGTGAGACAGAGGGGTGTGACAGGAAACTGGTGAAGAAGAAAGATGCAACTCAACAGTTTTAAGCTCAGCCATTTCTTGTCTGTGACTGAGTGTGATCCAATATTTGCTGGAAAGTTCCTTTTCAGTGCTGTTTGTGTGCGTGTGTGTGTATGTCCTTGTATTTGATACACTGTAGGGACAATTTTTCTAACACATACTACGTTGTGGGGACTGACTGCTCCTTATGGGTCCTAAGGCCTGGGCCCCATAAGAAGTGCTGTTTTTGGGTTAGGGTTTGAGGTTCGGACTACGGTGTGAGTTGAGTTGAGGTTAGGGTTATGATTAGGCATGTACTAGTAATGGTTAGGTTTAGGGTGAGGGTTAGGCAAAAATGAAGTTACTAAAATGAATGGAAGTCAATATGAAGCCCTCAGTTTGTATAAAAGTACAAGGATGTGTGTGTGTGTGTGTGTGTGTGTGTGTGTGTGTGTGTGTGTGTGTGTGTGTGTGCGCCACTCACAACTGTCCTCCTCCTCAGTGATGGCACTGACAACATAGCAGGCATACACGAAGCCCAGGAGCTGTGAACACACACAGAAATGAGAGGTTACTCTCCATAAAGCTGACAGTTAGAAACCTGCATGATTTTTGATGGAGACAAAAGACAATTCAAGACAGAACATTTTTCTCAAACTCAAAAGACCATAGCTGATACAATTATTTATTGGTACATAAAATTACCTGCCAATAAGTTAAAAAAAAAAGACTAATTTAAAATACAGTTTTCATTTTATTTTAATGTCACCTTATTTTTTCTTCTAACTATAATAGCTGTGGAATTTTTACAGATTAAAAAAAATAATTTTAACATTACTATTCGCCAAAACATTTAACCGAGCTACCGTAACACATAATTATGCTTTGATCTAAACCACTCCATTGTATCTCTGGCAGTTTGTTAAGGGTCGTCATACTACTGGAAAGTGAACCCTTACGGCCGTCATCAACCATTCTCCAAATTTAGCTTCCTTCTCTAAATTAAAGCTGATTCCCATGAACTATGACCAGTTTCTTATATAAAGCATTCACACAGCATAATGCTACTGACACCATGTTTCGCCAAGGGAATGGTGTGTTTAGGGCCATGTGCAGACCAGAAAAGTTCAGTTTGTATCTTATCTGACCAGAGAGCCTTCTCCTACAGGTTTGCTGTGCCCCTTCGCTTTGTATGACTTGTGTAAAACTTTCAAACAGGACTTGTAAGGACTAAACTTGCTCATCTCTGGATTGAACACTGCTTTGTCAGATGTTCAAAGCCTGGTGTTTTGTATGTTTACTAAAGTTCTCTGACAAACCTCTGAGGATTTACATAACTACTGTCCTTATGCTGATATTAAATTATATACAGCATGACTATTTTTACTTATTAGGCAAAGGCAATTGGTTTCACTGGATTTTATTTAGGGGTATCCAAATAAAAAAATGGGTTCTGCTTTTGTTTTGGTCTATCACATAAAATCTCAATAAATTTATGGAAGTTTGTGGTTGAAATACAAAGAAATTCAAAAAAGGGTGTTAATATGCTTGCAAGGCACTATTGTGAAAACAGCAGCCAAATGTCAATTATATACCACACAGCCTTACACATAGACACAACTATGGCACAAGTCTCTTTGAGAAATATTTTTAGTTCCCAATTTAAGCTAACCACTAATACACACACAATGTTATTTAGTGAGATATAAATGGTCCACACAGAAAAGAAAGACTACAGTGCATGCAGGGATTCACTTTATTATTGTTTTCTCCAGAAGTTAAAATTTAAATCCATGCAGTATACATTTAATTTTTGTTGATTAATTATTATTACAATGATGTCAGATTTGGTGTTATAATAAAGTCAGAAATTAATTGAAATTAATGCCTTTCAATTGGGGAAAAGCACAGAATTGGATGAAGGTGTGGAGAAGAAACCACCAAAAAACACAAGACTTACAATACATAAAGCTCAGAGGAAGGCATATATCTCGAGCATCGCTATAATCCTGAGCTGCAACCAACTCAGTGTGAACAGAAGGTGTTAAGTGTTCAGAGAAATTGCCAGGGTAAAGAAAGCTGAAAGACAGCCTCCACTGAATATAATTCTGGGGCTTTAGAATGAAAACTGGGCCAAGAAACACACAAACACCAGAAGACAGATACAGATTTTTCAGCAGATAAAATGGAAGTGAGCTTTGTGGGAGAACATGGGTGGACCAGAGACTGTCACTTTTCCAGACTACCAGTTAAAAGAGATTTTTTTATTTTTTTATTTTATTACAGAGTTAATTCATCAGTATTGAAGAACAGTGTTAACTTTGTACAGAGCAATAGTCAAATATCTAACAACAATCAAGAGATGATCTAAAGGCAGTCCTTCTCTTAATGTGACATTTTTATTACAATAAAAATGTGTTAAAAGAGCAACAGAATGACAGGATTTAAGTAGGTTGGCTAATTACATTTACATCCAGGTTTACTGGTCATCAAAAGTTTTACAGGGGAAAAAACTATAATAAATTGTAATTTTGCCAAAGCAGGAGGAGTCACATGTGGACAAACACACAGCCCTGAGAATAGTCCATGGCACCAGCAGATGGCTGCCATCAACTCAGAAGCAGACACATTGAGTCTCTCCACCAAACCATCCATCCATCGCTTGGCACCGAGCCATGCCAATTAAAAGAGCGGCAGGCACACTGCCCTCCTCACAAACACAAAACAAGGAGGGGTTATAACTCCACCTTATGATTCATGTAAAATGCATACAAGTAAAAACTCCTCCAATGGTAGGAACTGCTATTCCTATCATTGGAGTTTTATTGCCTTTTTCATTTGCATGTTTACTGAATCTCATCTGACTTTTTGTTTATGAATGAAACATGTGTCATCTCATAAAAAAAAACAAAAAACAAAATAGAGAATGATTTGCACGTCTTCTGCAGCTTCTCTCACGACCACATTTGTGCTCTCCAGCATCTAATTGCAGGTCTCACCCCATCCATTACAGTGGTGGTGAAATGGAGGTGAATTAGCATATGTATAAAGCCAGTGTCAAACACAAGATGGTGTTAACAGCATGGGGCACACACTGTTTTGCAATTCCAGTGTGCATCTGTGTGTGGTTTCTCTGCAAGTGGGTGTTTGCATGTGTTTTTATTGAGCACACTTTTGTTTTGCCTGGGGTTGAGATAAACATTGTGTAGTTAAAAACTACTTGAGCAACTTATTCATGTAATATAAACACACAGTGAAATAGAAGAGATAATCAAAGTCAACATTTTGTGTTTAATTAGGGTGTTGGGGTACAACAAGGCACCAGGTGGGCCTCACAGAACTGTTTCCCTGCTGCTGCTCTGCATCTGTGATATGCAATGTTCTTCCAAGAGATGTTCTCATCTCACCCACAGCAGGTTTACCAAATCTAAAACCCAATCAGGCTGTTTATAGTAGATTATACTGAAATGATTGCAACAAATTCTTGTCTGAAGAGAGGTTAACCTTGCAATATTAAAACACCACAATATTCCTCATCAAATTTAAAGCTGTGTCACAAAGCGCTGTTCAGCTGTTGTCAGCATGTGACTGTCTGGTAAAATAGGTGTAAGGTATTACTATGGGCTCCAGACAGGAGGTTGACTGCTTTAAGTTGGACACTACATGTATACGTTTGAGGCTCTTATTCTTTAAAGGACGAACGGAAGCACTGTAGTTCTTGATTTTCCCTTTTGAGCTACAACTAGAAAAATGACCCTGAGTATTTTTCTATAACATAGAAAGTACTCTTGTACCACTAATTCTCTATTTTTTGTTTTTTATTTGTCTCTTCTGTCCCATTCACAGTCTCTCACAGCAACTGGCTGCTTACACTGAGCCTGGTTCTGCTGAAGGGGTCTTCCTATTAAAACATTCCATTCCACTGTTGCTTTCTCTGGAAAAGGGATTGCTGCAAAGACAGTGACTCAATGAAGCTGGCTGAGTGACAACGCTTTTTTCGACACTGCTTGGCTTCTCGTCAGACACACATCTCTTCAGGTCCACAAACTGTGGTGTGTTTGTCAGGTAACATTGATCCAGGTGATTACTGAGGCCTCCACCTATGTCTTTTGGAGTTCCTGACAAAGTAAATCAGGCTGAACTATGTTAAATGCGCAGGACTAATCAAAGAACATGATGCTCATAGTGTTAGCCTGTTTTGTCGTGATAACATTGGGTTGAAGCAGGTGTATGATGCCATTTTCAACTCCAACTCCACTGTGACAAGTAAACTGCAGGGGTCCTGAGAGTTACCATAGGGCCAACAGGAGTCTCCTCAGGTTGAAGAGCTACTGCAGAATCCTACATTAGTGGTCTGCACAGGCCTTCAGGACTCTGTGGCCGACAATATCTGGAAATACAATCTTGGTCTACTTCAGTCTCTCCAGCTGCCTCTTTACCTAAGTTATATAGACAGTGTTCCTTTTGTCTCGGTAACGAAAGGAGCACCAGCATTTCCAGATGTGTTTGAAGACAACAATGAAGCAACAGCAGGATTTGTGATCAAGGAGAGAGATGAAGCATCTGAGGTGTGACAGTGACAGGGTCTGTTTGACTGGGGCGTGGAAAGGAGGATGCTGTGCTTGCTCCTGACTGAACCTATCAAAGAATGTGTTCAGTTCATCGACTCTGTCCCTACTCCCATCTATCTGATCCTCCTTCTTCTTGAAATCTGTGATCTTCTTCAGCTTTGACCATACATCTCTTATATTGTTCTGCTTGCTATCCAACTTTCTCCTCCTTGTTCTACTGTTGATTTTGAATGAAGTTGTGGAGCTTTCTGTAAAACATTCACTCTATAAAAAAACAATAGAAAAAAAAGCAGGATTCTTAGTTATACCTTAAAATATAACTTTGATGACCGTTCGTCCATCTATGTCTGTCTGTGAGCTGGATTTAATATTACACCCCTATTTTTTCCCCCTTTTAGAATTGTATGTTTTAGTATCATCAAAAGCTGATTTGTATTTTTTTAAAGTTGAAAAATGAGACCACCTTCTCAGTTCCAGCAACTGGAATGCAAATATAAGTAGATCAGATTAATTTTTAGAAAACTCAAAATCATCTTATCATCTTATTCCCAAATGTTCCAAAGCTCTACTAACTATGCATTAAATGAGGGAAAAAACTTTACTGAGTACCAGTAAAGCACAAGGAAACCACCCTCCATCTCTCATTCATCCATTTATGACTGCTGACACTTCGATAGTTAGTGTCATGCACAGGGAGCTAACAAGATCAGAGGAGTATCCTTTAGGTGGTATTTTGCCGTAGGGCGAAGCTACTACAGGTCAGTGTTCTCAATAACAAGTGACAAGTCCACAGGCTGATTGCTTGGTAAGGGTCTGGCTAATGCAAATAATACAACTGGTGTCTCATTGTCTCTCTCACACAAAAACACACATTGCCATCAGCTTCTATCACTGATATACTTCTGTCACAGTAGGACCACAGAGATCATTTTAGAAATTAATGTAATATTAATTTAGCTCATAAAGCCTTTTCATGTCCCCATGACTCTGTAACACTGAAGCCATATCATTTGGCTGCCAATCAGTTACTTTTTTCTCTTGTTCTCTGCAGCTCCTCCTGTTTTATTAACACGGCCCTTTCTTTGACCCCACAGCCCATTAATCTGTCCTGTTATTTTTCTATTCGGCTGTCTGTGCTTCCTTATTTTACTTGGTCAAACACTGAGAACTACTTTCTTTAGCCTGCAGAATTCTATAATGGTGATTTTATGCAAATAGGAGAGAAAAAACATTTAGAAATTATGGATTTTTTTCTCTTTTTTGCATACAATTATCACAAAGAAGGAAAATCTGCAGGAAAATCTAATGTAAAATTACAATTATATTAGCATCTTCTGTGTTTCTTGCTTCAGAAAGGAAAATGAAGTCTGTAGTGTTATCTATGTGGGGGAGTGGGAATTAAACCAGTTGCTGAGTGAGAAAAAAAACGGTTGCATGCATTTGCATAGGCTAATGAACATCAGGCTCATACCGACAGCGCCAGTCCAAAAAGAAGTATAACCACCTTTAAAAACCCACATTCAGTAAAACCCGTTAGTCCACTGGGTGCGTAACTAGCTTATGATCAGGGCGTGCTTTATATCAACTTTAAATTTTACATTATAATTAATAAAGGATTAAAAAGCATCTGATTAAATTCTAAGTGACTGTGGTGTTAACTTCATTATAATTTCAGCATTATATCCATAAGTGTTTTCAACATTCTGGAGATGTTATCTGGCTAACAGTAAGTGACAAAAATGTGAGTCGAGCTACAAGCTAATTACTACACTATTGATTGGGGCTCTGGTGTCAGAAGAGAACTCTGCATGTAACGTAATGAAAGAAATTTGTAGATAAAACACATCACACTTCAGAGCAGAGGAATGGACCTTTACAGAGAGGAGTGGTGCAGATGGCCTCCAGGTTAATTACACAAGACTTTTCTGCCTGGCAATAAGGCAGTAAGCGTCTCTGCAGAAAACTGGAAGTGTGTCTGGGCAGCTGCATGTTTAATGACAACCCTTAATGAGGTGGGGACTGCAGAGACCACATCCACCTGTTCTCCTCAACCACTCCCCACCCACCTTAAATCAAAGCAGACCTATGCAGAGCCATGTATGTTGGGTGTTTTGATGTTAACGTGCAACTTCCATACAAATGCTGACAGAAAAAGCACAACCACACCTTGTTGTGGAGTTAAAGGTAAGTTTTAATAAAAGACAGGGGGGAAATAAAACTCTCAGGGCCTAGAACCCAAGAGACTGAGAGAAAAGCAAGACATTATAACAAGCTCTCGATGCATTTTGCTCTTTAGAGGGTGCTTATTTTTTTAATTTCAGGTTCTCTTCTTTTCTGTTTGCTCTGTGGTTTTTGTCAGAGGTTTTACAAAATGCAAGTAAAGCAAAAAATAATTTGAGCAAACACCATTCAAAACAGATAAATAAACAAGGGACCAATCTGCTCCACTATCAGTATTTGACCCAAATGACATCATTCTTGGATCAGTTATCAGATAGAGACCAACAATGCTTCCACTGGTTCAGACTCCATGATCCTATGTTGCAGCGACTAACATGGATTGGACTGGAAATTTAGGAGAGGACTGGACCAATAACTGGTGAAAATTCAGCCAAAATATTTTTTAGAAACACTAAAAAAGGGAGTTTGGAGAAGGACTCAGTTGTAGAATATAGCTTTATTTTATTCCTTTTAGCTTTCAACCATTATTTACTACAGAAAATGTAGACTCTTGAGGTATTGGTAGCCTTCTGGAAGACACTGACCAAAGGATCTGGAAAATACACAAAGAAACTGTAGTTACAGTTACCAATGCTAATTTGTTCAATACCTTGTTT
The DNA here is from genome assembly GCA_014839685.1 of Anableps anableps. Lineage (NCBI taxonomy): Eukaryota > Metazoa > Chordata > Actinopteri > Cyprinodontiformes > Anablepidae > Anableps > Anableps anableps. The sequence goes on along the minus strand of CM026071.1, from coordinate 24,545,270 downwards.
AATCAATGCCATAAAGAATGAAGGCAGCTGTGAAGGCAAAGAGGAGTCCAATTGACAAATGTTTAAATTCAGATATCAGGATTAGATCTGGACCTCAAAGAAACTGGATCGGAGCATCTTTAAATGAATTCTATTGGTCAAGAAAATGCTTGAAATATAATGTTAGTTCTCTGTATCAAGAGCCATCTCCCCTTCTCCGTGCATCTGCAAACAGCCCAAACAATTTCTCACGGCTACATCTTTATTTCCTCCATCACTGGATCTGGGACTCCTTTGAAGTAGGTGCTGTAAAATGTAGCTGAGAAGAAACATAAATGCTGAAATGTTATAGTTATGCTTTATTATCTTATTGGACTGGAGATGCATGACTAGATATTTACTGTGCGTAAATTATTTTTGTTTTCAATAAAGTAACATCAAAGATCAACACAGATGATTCACCATGCAGTGATGCTGGTTCCTCAGCATGAGAGCTCCAAAACACAACAGGGACTAATGGACTCATCAAAGAGAGAACCCTGACCTCTGAAACGAATGACAAGATGGGTGGAGTGATCATGCTGTTTTCATGCCGCTGAACCACAGTGACCACAAAATGCACAGCGACCCATTACACTCTGTAATTAACCAATGGGGCATTTTTTCCCAACAGCACATGAGATATAACAGAGAGCTACTTAAACTGAAAAAGGCAACCGAAGTGACAGTGAACTAGTTAAAACAAGAACTGTACTGTCACTTTTGTTATTTGGGTTGGTGGAAATTTGACAGCGATTAGGGGGTCAAAAAGAGTGGGATGTGGAGTGGAAAGAAGAGACAGGAAGACTGAACTGAGAGATTGTGATGAGGGAGGAAAAACATGCAAACAGAGGAAATGAGTAATGGAATGAGAGAGTGATGCAGACTGCCATTTTCTTTCCTTATCAACTTCCAGCCAGTGCAGGTTTTTCAGGGAATAGAGCTGCTGCAGTTTAAAGAACAGCCTCTGGCAGCTATATCCAGAGTTAAATGATAGAATAATCTAAATGTATTAGAGCACCTTATCCGACTGCTTGCTGGGAAAAACAAGCAGCCCTGACAACTCTTGCGCATGTTTCACCACTCCCATCTGTGTCTATGAGTTATGTCTACAGATGTAAACTGAATATCATCTCTCTTGCACTGCCTGTGCTCTCCTCTCAAACTGTCCTTCCCTCCATCTCACTGGAAATGTTTCCTCAGACTCAGCTGTTTTATTTAACATTGAAGAAGGGAGGACAATGATTGGAGGAAGGTTGATTTTTGTGAGTTTGGATTCAGTAAAAGCAACAAAGAATAAAAGCAGAGATGGAGGAAAATATTCCCCTCTGTGATAAATAATTCAGAATCCAAGTTAGAAAACGATGCTTCTACTTCAAGCTCATCCTTCTAGATTATGAAGTTACTTTTCCTGAGCATTGCCCACGGCAGGATGAAGCAACAAAATAGTCCTGACTTGACTGAATTCAAGGCTCCACAAAGGAATCCCTTCCTTGAGAAGACAGATGACAGAGCTTCCACCATTACAGGCTAACATGTTCACATTTTTCATCCTAACAAAATACTCATTGGAGTCCAAACTAAATATTTTATGGCCTTTTCATGTGACCTTGAAGGACCAAATGGTACACCTCCCTTTTTCTTCAGTTTCTTGTCTTAATAAGCTCTGTTGTAACTTTTCAATATCATTTCTTATTCCGTAGACACAAAACAACCAGGTAGTTAACTTAAATAAAAAGAAGGATATCTTTGACCATGAGACCTTTGATATTTTGTTGTCTGTATCAGTCCCTGATGTCCCCCAGGTTCCTCAGCAGTCAAATGCATGCAACCTGAACATTTGTAACCTCATAGACTGTGTATGGTAACTATATGTAGCTCTGTATCTCCCATGCAGAGAGAAGATAAAGCAGGCTCAAAACAGAGGAGCACCAAGCAGCTTTAAAGACAACAGGAAGGCAAAGTGGCAGCATCTTGTGATGTTGCCACAAACAAGCAACTGTTGTGATTGGATGGTTCTATCCTCTTTCAAAGAGCAGTAGCCATGTTTTCATCATTTTTTTATGTACATTTTGAAGTATCATATTAGAAAAGGTTGATGGAAACGGCAAAAATCGAAATAACTTCCTCAATTTCGCAAAAATGTTTTTATGCTCGCTTGAGGTGATTTTTGGCCTTTTCAAAAAAAGAGAGTTAATGGGCTAATGTGAAGACGGGAACATTTGCTGAATAAGTTCTGACGTAGCAAACCTTCCCATCCACTGGTGGGTCTGTGCCTTATCAGAGGCAAGAAACCCAGAAAAAGACACATTAGCAGTTTGAGATGAATGTAAAAAATAGCTGAACTATTTTCTGTCAACAAATGGCTGATGCTCAAAGATATTAAGCCCTTTTCAAACCTGTTCTGTGTAGAACATGTCTGACTATCTAACAGATTGACTATCCAAGGCTGGAGTTCAGTCTCTACACACCTCAGCACAAATAGTGTATGTCGAAGGCATCGAATGACCGACATCAATTAACAAGAGGTATCATGGTGCTCCTTATGTGCTTTTCTTTTAAGGCTTTGGGACTCCAGTGAACCTCAAGGAGAGTTAAATTCCACAAATAGAGGACAAAAAACAAACACATTTTATGCTGATAACCGCCAGATAACTCAACATGCTCTAGTAAGGGTGTGAAACAGCAGAGCTGTGGGCTGAACTGTCACAAAATGAGCACTACTGATATAAAGTTAGACTTCCTTGTCACATTAACACAAACAGAAATCTTAATTGTAAAAATAGATAAACATATGACTTGGTAAAAAGCACTCTATAGATCTAACAAAGATCTAAAGGCTTTCACTGTTTTGTGAATCACTGATGGCTTTTCACTGACTAACTGTCATGAAGCCTTGATAAGTCTTCACTATATGCCAAACTGAACGGCTCACTTTTTACCAAGTCTCAGTGTGCACCCACATACACAACAGCATCTTGGAGTTTTCATGCTTTGTTTACACTTACTGTTGTTTTCTGTTTGTTTGATTCTTTATTTATATAATGCAGCTATTTTGCCAACCAGACAGATTCAGAGAGTAAAGCAGGCTCTTGTTACGTCATGCTGCCATGGATCTATAAAAGATATCAATTTACTGAGACCTCATGGAGTTAAAGTCTCTCATATCCTGGGCTATTCAGTCGTATAGATAACAGTTTTCTTCTGCCTGGCAATCTGGTAGTGATTTATTGGTGCATTTGATTAGTCTTAGAAGTTGGAACTTGGATTTGGGAATAACGTCATATTCATCAGTTGAGCTCGATCACTTAGCAAGTTGGAAAACCAATGAGGTTTCCTAATTATTGTGATATTAACTGCTATTAGCGAAAGTAGTCAATGACAATGTATTTCTCTGCAATTTCTGAGTTCAAACAGTGGAAACTGGGAAATCAGATGTCTGAGCACCTTTGTTTTCATTCTGATGAAGAAAAAGACAAACTAAAACAATAATGAATACATGAAAACATTAAATTTTCTTTACAGTTTACTTGTTTTAGTCAAGAAAATTAGCAAACCAGGATAATAACACTACATACTGTGGGACTGCAGTACCAGTTTCCCTGCTCTTCCCAACATATGCCCTTATCAAGCTTGAGGTGATTGCTTGGCCCTGTGAGATATCAGCTAAATGTTGCTGCCATCTCCTCACATGCAAAACTTGAGAGTCCAAGTCCAAATATGGCGATAAACAAACTCAAAACCAGTAAGCTTCATTCCATCCCCATGAAGATGGGGATGGAATGAAGGATACAATTCAGTGATTCTCACTATTTGGTCCCTCTGCCAGCAGGCCTTCCCAGTGCTGTCTCAGGCTCAAATTATACCAAAATTGGACGGAAAAAGTAAAAACCATTGTATGCAAACTATTCAACATGTAGTTATATGGCAGTGACATCAACATCTATATCTCTAAACTAAAGCAATCTGAGTCTTTTTATTTGAAAGTGTTCTGGCACCAGTTAAAGATGGGTTCAGTTGTTCATACATGGACATGGGTGTGTGCAGATATACATGCTGGCAAGATGAGAGTTTCTGTTGTATTGATAGTGGGATTTAAATCGAGGAGGACAATAACAGCTTTTCCATTGTTTGAAAAAACCTGTTAGCTGTTGGCAGGTCTGAGCGTGAGCCAGACATAACAACTGTTCTATTTTCCCATTTAGTTACCAGAGCACAGGAAGGAAGGCTGGGAAAGACAAAATACCAGAGAAGATTTAAAGGTTTGTGTCCTTTCCAAAAAACATGTTGGAAAAGCATCCCCACCCTTTCTGTTATGTTTGCTTTTTACTACTACTTTTTATACTAAATTCATCTACATGTGATATGATCCAATAACATGGAGGCATGTCCTTGGTGTTCTCCCATGAGTGTTTGTGCTGTTCCTGTATGGCTACTGTACTCACAGCAACAAGAATCTGCACACTGCTATGCATGACCTCGATGTACTGGTAGTCCATGAAACAGCCCATGACAGTGATGTAGGAGTGGCTCTCTGTGGTGCGGGCCCCGGGGGCCTGTGGCATCTCTCTCCTCACACAGCCGGGACCATGCTCGCTCCACCAGGAATGATGAGCTGATATGTTAAATGTCAGCAGATCACTCTCCTAGAAGAAAAGAAACACATTAACCTTTTTTATGTGGTCTCTATTATTTATGAAGCATATTCACATAATCTTTATCCAGACCGCAAGCCAAGTTGTTCAAGATGAAGGAATGTGAAGTGTATAAACATTAAGAGATTTTGTGATCATTCAACACTAGTTTAAGCTATTTTACATATTTATCTAATTATCTCCTTTTATTTAATTTATCAATTGACATTCAAGGTCCTAATTATCTTGACATTTATAGCTGAATCCAGTTATCCACATACATGTAATAAAAAAGTGGACACACATCCATTTTTGTCTTCACTATCGGCCATTAAATCTAGCTAAAGTTTTCCTGTGTTAGCTAGGTTAGGATAACTAAAATGATTTCAATTTGCTAAATGCCAGAAAAAAGAGATTATCTTATTACTTTCTTCAAATTCATGACTTTATATACACTAAGACAACTATTATTTAGAACATTTTGGGAGAGCCCCGAAGAGGATGCAATTAGTTTTTAAGCTTCTGATAGGTATATTCACAACATTTCATTAAAATGGAGGCAAACCTGTGGATGTAATTCAGGGTAACACCTCAAAAGCAATGTATCTTTGTATGATATCACAGAAAAAAAGAGAAGATCTTTCCAGATGCATTAAGTGGCGTTGTTCATCTACCCTCACAATAACATGCAGGTATAAACAGCATAGGACTGTCAAACCATCATAAGGTTAATGATGGAGATAGGTTCTGTGTCCAAGAGGTGAACTTGTTTAGGTTCAAAATGTGCTCATCAACTCCAGAACACAAGCAAAAGACCTTGTGAAGATGTTGGCTGAAGATGGTAAAGAGAAAGCTTTTAACCAGAATGAAATGAGCCCAGTACCAACATGAATCCTGTACAAGTTGATATTATTCCAAAAGCAACATAGAAAGCCAGATTGAAGTTTGCATATTCTCAGTTCTGGCATGAGAGCATACTCTGAAACAAGGACCTTAACTTTTGGAGATATGGCCATAAAGACCATCATAACATTTAGAGGAAAACGGGGAAGCCTTGGAACATGAGGGCTGGCCCAAGGTTGTATGTGGCCTTAAGCAGAATATGATTTAGGGGTCATGATGACTTCACATTATAACCATATCTGATGCCTCAGTCTCTTTATAAACCTCCTACCCTTTTCGACGCTCAATTTAAAGCTTATGTCTTTTAACAATGTGCCTTCGAATATCTTGTTTCAGCTGAAGCTAAAATAAAATCTAACACTAAGATTTCATGTTTGAAGGTTACAGTACTGATTGTAAACTTTTTTTTTTTTTTTTGTCTAATAGCAGTCAAACATTAATTATTACAAGGCAGTGCCATTAAAAGTGAGGAACATCATTTTAGACATTGTCTGTCACAACCAGACATCTTTGCTTTCCAGGGAATGTACCCTTTATTGGCCTGGTAACGTTCCTGTTATCATGAGTGTGTGTGTCATGAATACGTAGAAAGAAAATATCAGACACAGAATAATAGTAATAGTCTGTTTTCACATTTTACTGGTCAGGCCACTTATTTGTATATCCAAGCTGTAACAAGGAAAACTTAGCCAGGAACAGAGCTGCACAACCTATTAAACTGCAGCATCATTGTGCATTATATCAAAACAGCAAAGGGTTGCTTGGATGCAGTAATTGGTAGACCCTTATATTTCAAATGTCATTCACAATCTCTGCATGCCAGGAAATATACGCACAATAGGGTAAATTTGAATGGCCTTTACACCCAAACCTACCCCAGGTTTTCATGACATTAGAATCTCATAAAGGTGCATGAATCAAACTTATACTCACCATTACAAAAATGGACTGATATGACTGCAATAAAAGGCATTAAAAACATTTTATACAAATATGTTAACGATTAAATTTTTCAATAAAAGATTTAACTGAAAAATCTTAACTCGTCCTAAGGTCGGCAGTCAAAAGTTATGTGGGGAGAAAATTTAGGCCAATCCATTAACAATAAAATCTATTTCAATTAAATACACTGCCATAAATAAGCATACAAAAGTGGTGTGTTAAACAATTCATACTTACTGAGTAAAAGGTAGCTAGTGGTGGTTTTTGATGGGCCATTATGGGCTATTGCCCAGGGTGTCATTAACCATAGCGACACCTAAGTATACAGATAATAACATACAACATATCTATCAGTTATGCCCTAAGCAAGCTTTCAGTTGCTTTTATGCATGTACAATGAGTAGGAAATTGGCAACACCTGTGTGCTGCATAGACTGAAGGTTACATGCTTTCTGTGAAACTGCGATGCATCCCACTTCAGAATTTTAAATAATTTCATGCATTTTAATGGATAGGAGGCTGGCTGAAGGAGCAGCTCCTCAAGCGTGCCATTAATGTGAGAACAGCCACTGATGATAGCTCTACTTAGACCTTCATCTTAAAATCAAGAAAAATAAAAAAAGCAGCACTGCTAGACAAGTAATTTTTAAGAGAAATATAAAAGAAATATAAATATAGTAAGAAATATAAATATAGTACATATAAATATAAATATAGTACATAAAATTAATGGGATTAGACATGAGGTTTAATAAGTAATCTGGCAATAACACAAATGTTATTGTTATATAAGTATTAGGCCCAGCATTTAAAACATGTGAGATTCATTTTGCACACAGCCACATGAGCCCACGTGCATGGCCGGTCAGAAACTGATGCTGATCAATACCCCAATATAGCAATCTAAACCCGCATCTGCTCCTCAGTGACAAGACATGCATTATTAAAAGAACAGAGGTCTGTCAGGAAGCATCCCTGATTCCTATCAGCTCACACTCACAAATAAGCATCAACAGCACAAACAAAACGATAAAGGCTGCAACAACGTTCAAAAATGGCTCTGAGCAAGAAGGTAAAAAATGAAATCTAACATTTGTCAAGAGTGATACCAAATATTCTCCTGTCTTCTTGTTAATGACCTATCATCATTCTTTGTCTTTTACTTTCTTTCTTTTGCCCTTTGGGCATTTGTCTCACAGAGTCACAAACTACAAGGACGACTTAAGGTCAGAGTAGCCCTGCGAGGCCTAATGACTTGACAGATATCATTGATTGATACTGTGAGCCAGGCAAATCATCTCTACGGAAGGTAAACTCATGACTGCAGCACATCAGCAGTCGATACTGAGAAGGGTTTTTGGAAACTCACTGCCAGGAGTGGCAGTACTCGCCTCCGCCCACAAGAACAAATCAATTCTTCAATATCATAGATTCAAGGTAAGTCTGGTGGTCTTAGGCCAACTAATTATTTTGAATTCATTCATATTTTGAGACGGTGCTGTTAAAGATATCATTACTAAAATATGTCTTTTACACTTCACATCAAATGAATGGGAATTATATTCACAAAGATGTTTTCTGTATAGTGAACTGAGTATCATCACAGAGAGATGAAACCACCTGTGGACCTAAATGGATGTTATAGTCTCATCTGATTCTGCTTACAGCTTTTAATGTAATTACATTTCATAAAGAGCTTTCTTAACTATGCTGTGTTCCTAAAATCACACCATAAAAACAGATTAGGTGAAGCTGAAAGTTATTTGAGACTAAATATACACAAGTGTGGAAAAGTCTTTGGGCAAACTTGATAATGTACTGAACAAACTTAGTCATATTAACTAATAGATTGACTGCCAAAATAATACTCAAATAATTTGTGCTGTTCAAACATCTAAGAACACTGGTGTTACTGTTTTTGGAGACTGCATTGACTCCAAAAACAAGCCAATTTGTACCTGCATTTTGTACCTAATGCACTGCAAAAACACAAATTCTCACCAAGCATTTTTGGGCTAGTTTCTAGTGCAAATATCTTGAATACACTTGAAATAAGACAAAACTAACTTACAGTTAACTTTTCAGCATGATATATGAGCTTGTTTTGAGTGAAAACAGTAAAACAAGACATTTTAACTTATAATACGGGAAAAACATCTTGTTCCATTGGCAGATTATTTCACTTATACTTTTTCATCGATATTAAGGAATTTTTTTTTTTACTCAAAACAAGTTCCTATATCGTGCTAAAAACTTAACTGTAAGTTAGTTTAGTCTTATCAGAAGTGTATTCAAGATATTTGCACTAAGAACTGGCCCAAAAATACTTAGTAAGATTTTTTTTGTTTTTGCAGTGTGGGTACCAGTTCACCACATCCTCTTTCAATTTTGAACCTGTAAACAAACCATTTTGAACCTATGTCCACAATCACTGCATATCAGCTTATTTAGTTACTTGTTAATTACGTATTTTGAAGAATTATGAACATAATTATATCATTCAAATATCACATATTTAATTTACAGTTGCAGATTTCTTTCAATATATTTCCATTGATTTTGGCCTGATCCTTGTTTGAAAATATGATTCTATTCTATTCTATTCTATTCTATTCTATTCTAGGTGATTGACTGGATTCAGAAAACCTCACACACAATTCCTCACAAAGGGATATAAGCAAATTACTGTTAAAGCAGATACAAAACAACTCCTGAACCTAAATGGTTCTGAATTGACACATTGTCCGTACAAAACAGGCAGTGTAAAACTAGTAAGTTTGGTGCAACAACAACACAACTGCAAAAGTATGAAATGGCAAAAAGGCGGAAGGGATAGCACCCCTTATAAACCCTGCAGTTTTACACCTAGTTATTAAACAGGTTTGTATTTTCTAGTAACCAGGTCAGTGAATCCTCCACATTAAGTGCAACAAAGTCATGCTGACAATAACACCCTTCGATGTGGATGCTGTCACTAACTGAAAAAGACTCAGTTTGTTATTAACAAGATCAGAGAGGTGTTTAAAAATGAAATTAGAGGAAGAACAGCGATGTAAGAAGCTTTTTGAAAGGAAAACCAATCTTCAACATGCCAAAACTTCTCTCCAATTTGTATAGGCAGTGAGAAAGCATAAGAAAGCAAGACTTTCAACAAATCACAGGAATATGAATAACAGCAAAATCACTGTGTTTTATTCTTTGAGCTTTAAACCTCAGTTTGTAAAGAAAAATGCTGGAGTTGGAAATGTAGGCAGATGTCTGGAACTTAAGTTAAGGACCTACATTCTTTAGAACTTAGACACGGAGACTGCTGTTTTAGTAACGCTAGTCACAGTAGCTGTGCTAATTGCTTATGTAAGATGCTAAAGTCACTTTAAAATATCACCTCTCAGTTATTCTGACGTTGGTTTAAAATAAAACAGTCTCACAGTGGAGAGATCTAGACAGTCTGCTCCAAGTATAAATAATAGTAACCCTTCACAACAGGAAGGTTTGAAAACAGTATTCTCAACACCCTTCTTAAATTTTATTTATATATATTTTATTTATGCTTGATTATTCTTGATTATATGCAATAGTTTCTAAGGAAGACTGGAAATCACCTGAATTCAGTATCAGCAGGTCAGAGTTTTACAAAAACGAGATCTGGCACAAAATTTTGATCTGTGTGCATAATGTGCATAATATCATACTCATATTTAATATACTGGATCATCTGAGATTCATCTTAACAGTTACAGATATTATAACTATACTTGTAGACAACAAACTATCTGAAAATACACAGGAAAACCAAATACAGTGTATCCATATAACTGGTGCTTAGCCTAATGTTTCAGCATTTTTCTCTGCAGAAAAGAAAAAAAATAAGATTTTTTTATGTTGGTTTTGGAATACATACCAATTATGAAAACAATTACCGAAACAGTAAGCAACATTTTTCAAGTATTAACATACCAAAAAGTGGTAATGACTGTGGTCACTGTGTGTAGAGTTTTACAGAGAATGAATAGAAAAGGTCAATGGAGGGAGCCTGTTTAAATAAAAGGTGTGTGTGGAGTAGCAGGGGTCTATTTGTCTTGCACTGTGGGGGAAGGTATAACAGATCAATAGGAGGCGACAGTGCATGTGGCATATGACTCTGTGACAACTCGTCCCTTAACTCTGAAGGCCAGGCCAGCACACAAAGCTCATATAAACATACAGGTACATACTCTGCCTCTGGACTCTTCCTGTCAACATCAGTCAAGGTGATCCAGAAAGAATTAGCTCACTTTGTTTCGTGATATAATGTGTTGGGGGATCCTCTCCTAAGGACTGTCAAGTGTCAAGTTTGATTTTGCTATGTGGATGGGTTTCTGTGTGTGTGTGTGTGTTTGTGCACTCCATTAGCCAGCTTTCCTCCTGGCCACCATATGCAGAGCTCTGAGCCCAAGCTGGCTCCATCTGTCGGGTTAATGCTCAGCCTTGGCCCCAAGCAGCTGGCCCCTACAAGCATCATTATTCTAGTTTGAACCACACTGAAACACACACATACACACACTCATTGGTATAAGCAGAGAAAGACAGACAGACAAACTCGATGAAGCCAAGGATCATCACACAATGACAAACTCCACGTAGCCTGGGAAGGTGTTTCTGAAACTCATTTTGGCTGTCTGAGCAGGTGTCAGATGAAAGTTGCCAACATGAAATTATTATTCTCAGTGGTCAGGAGGTTGTTGGGTGAGATATTCATCAGTAGAAATGACAGGAGAGGAGTAGTGAACAAAGGGGTTCAGGGGTAAAAGAAGGAGAGAAACTGGACAAAATTAGCAACTTGCCTTAATCTGAGTAGTTTTTTCCTCATCAAAAGTATTTATACTACTCAAAAAATTTTTTTTTTGCATCTACTCACATTAAAACCATATATTCAATTAATTTTATTGGGATTTAATGTAATAGGCCAATTTTCAACATCTGTCTTAGAAATATAAATCTGAAAAGTGTGGTGTGCATTTATATTCCTAGCCCTTGAATCAGTGCTGTGTAGAACCACTTTTCACCACCATGTCTGCTGCAAGTCTTTTGAGGTATTTCTCCACCAGCTTTCACATCAGGAGGTGCAAATCTTATTATCAAAATAGTTCAAGTTCAGTCATATTGCAGAGTGTGTCTGTGGAGATACGCTTTCAAGTCTTGCCTCAGATTCTCAATTGGATTTATGTCTGGACTTTGACTATGCCATTCTAACATATGAATATGTTTTGATATAAACCATTTCATTGTAACTCTGGATGTATGTTTAGGGTGACTGTCCAGCTTGGGTTAACTCCTGGCACAGCTTAAAGTCCTTTGCATTCTTTAAAAGGTTTTGTTCATACATTTTCCCCTCAACTCTGACAAGGATCCCAGTTAAGAAAAGCATCCCTACATCATGATGATACCACCACCAATTTTCTCAAGGACTATTTCTTTTTTCTGCTATACATAGTGTTTTGTATGTGGGATAAAATGTTTTATTTTTGTCTCATCTGACCACATACCCCTTCTTCTATATTTGCTGAGTCCCCAAAAGGGTTTTTGGGAAACTCAAGAGAGATAAATTCTTCTGGCTTTCTTCAAGTTCAATTCAGATGATGGGCTAAACAGTGAGAAGTTCCAAGCTTGGGATTTTCTTACGGTTTCAGCTTCTTAACATCCTTCTCCCTGACCTGTCTGGTGTGTTCCTTGTTGCTGTTTGTTTAATATGTTCCTTTACCAAACCGTTAAGACCCACACCAAGCAGATTTATTTATACTGACATTAAGTTACACACAGGTTCACTATTTACTGATTGGGTAGCCACTGAAGGCAATTCGTTGCACTGGATTTTAATTAGGGGTAAATGAGTAAAAGGGTGTGAGTACAAATGCATGTCACATGCTTCAGTTGGTTCTCTATATAAAAAAACAGAGAACCATATAATTTTCCATCTACTGTGTTGGTCTATCACAAAAAAAACAACAATAAAATAAATTACGTCTGCAGTTGTAACAGGACAAAAATGTTAAAAGGCTCGTGGGTATGAATACTTTTGCAAGGCATTGTATGTGCATATAATTAACAGTGCAATGGAGACCAGACTTTTTCTAATTAAATATTTTTTAAGCCTGCAATATAAAACCAGCAGGGAGGTATATGTATCTCACACCTCAATCCACAAAAACACACCAAGAAAACATAAAGAAGCAGAGATATTGCAGTTCTGTCTGCTCCATAAATTCCATGGAGTCCATGGAGTAATTTATAGTCTGCTGTTGGATTCCTAAGAGTTACTGGTGTCACACTTTCATTATACTGTACACTGCACATAATTGTGTTTACTTTGACTGCACTTATATTCATGGCCATTTCTTCAGGCATAATAGAAGCTAAAACAACTCTGTGGCAGAGCATCATATTTAATTATAGCTAAAGTTTATATTTAGTGAGAATAAATCTGAATTATATCTCAGTTTGTTTTTCAAACTAAAACGTTATTTTTGGCTGGGAGCAATCAAACAAACAACTACTGTGCCATAAATTCAGAGTTATTCTGAGTACTTTTCAGGAAAAAAAAACAAATCCTGTGACTGAACCTTTTTTTCTTTCTTAAAAACAAATGCACAGGAACTTGTCCTTCGACAACCATGTTGTTTAATCCTCCAAGCCTCGTGCTGAAGCTGCTTATCATAACCACCATCAGTGCATGTATTTTTATCAGAAGCATTGTAGTTGTGGGTTTAACAAAACTTTTAGAAAGATATTCGTTTCTTAAAAACAATCTATTTGCACTTATCTTTAAAACATAGGATCTAACTGCAGAGTAATGGTTATATGTGAAGTTAGACTGCATCGTATAACTTTAAACAAAGTCAGAGATTTAAAAAAAAATCTCAACTGAATGCTAAATTGATGGTGTGGTTTGTGCAAGACCAAGAGCAATGTGCTTCTTAGGACTAACATTTTCTCGATTCTTAAAGCTTCAGTAATTCTCTGTTAGGACTATTTTTTTAATGTCAGCTGATAAAACCAGTGTTTAGGTTCTCGTTTTTCAAAGCAATTTCCAAAGTTGACTGTTTTTTTTTTAATCTCAGTTTTGTTAGATCTGTCCATACTTGACAGACAGGAATTTTGTAAGAAGTGATGAATTAGCAAGCCACTAAAAAAAGTCTTCAACAATGCTCAGGATCTCCTGAACATTTGACAGGTCATTCATCAATTTTTAAATGTTTTTTTTTTTTTTAAATATATCAGAATTTCAATTTGAAAACATTGGGATTAGTATAACTGAGGCCTGAAAGGCACTTGTCAAAGCTCTTAAAAACAACACGAAAAATCATGTTTACCCCACCATCCGTCACCCCCACTCACTGAGCTTGCAGTCATGACCTCAAGGAATCAGACACAGCACAGATAGCAGTCTCTGAGAAAATATGTCAAACAATCAGACATTACCGACGTAAATTAATATTGTCCGATGAAAAACTTTAAATTGTTGGATATGTTGACTGACGTGCATCTCCTCTAACCTTGCAAATATATTGCCATTAAAAAAAATCTTGAAAACCGCAGGGCTGTGCAGTGTGACAAATATGTTGCACTTGCGATGAAAAAACTTTTTATGCAAAAGTCTGATCAAAGTCTGCAGTGGCTGTGTTGGTCTTGGAGCAGAGACTTTAGTTGACAGATCATTTAGGATTTAAGTCTGTTTCCAAGGTACAGTTTTCCTCAACAGGTCTCTGAATTTCTATTGGCTGCATAACTTCACATCACGGTGCACTTTGCACCGCATTGAAGCTGAGCGGATTGTGACGTAGAGGCGGGTGCGAAGCAGAACGAGTATTTGTGAACACTGCAGATAGTACCTTCTCACCAAGAGGACGTACTGATGACCTAGTGTGCTAAGATAAAGCCTTACAGAAATGTTAGAAATCTCACCTTTGACAAACCTCCAACGTCCAGATAAAAACAGATGATGAAGACATTCCAGGCTACCCAAAGTGCGGCCCAGACAGTATACTGCAGATGAGACACAGAAGAACATTTTACAAAAGCAGTAAACAGAAAGTAACTGAACCAAAAGGAAACTGACAGGTTAAATAAATAAGATCCTTAACAATAAGAAGTCTGAGGACATAATCCATCCAAAGCAACATGTTATACAATTAAGCCTCAGTTAAAATGGCAAGTTTTAGTGATTATTAAAAAAATTGGGACCATGAAAAATAATTTTAAAACATTTTACAAATGTGAAGTGCGAAACAAGTTAAAACATGAGCAGAAGCAGCAGGAGTTTGCAGTTTACAGTGAGAGCTGGCCTATCGCATGATATTCCAGAGTATGTCTGATCTGAAAAACTTCTTGTTCACCAGAATCTGATGCAGATAATAAATGTTAATGCATTCCACGCAAAGTGGCAAGCCACACTCTGTAATCCAATAGCACATTGTGGAAGTGCACAATCCCCGTGATCTCAAAGAATCGACTTGTATGACATAAAAGGTAAAAAAAAAATCATGGGTAATGGGGGGAGAGAGGGGAAGAGTTGAAATTGCTAAATTATGATCTGAAAGGGGCCTTTATTTTCTCAAATTGTTGAACACTCTATATAGAACTATGTGGATTTGCTTGTATGCTTCTCCTGACTGATACCTTCTAACATGAAAACCTCTTGGAGCTTTTGAAACCACTCTGCAAATTTTACCCTTGGTTAAATGATGTAAATGAACAAATGTTAGGAAGCTTCTGCAAGGACTGCTTTAATTTATTTCAGGTTGATTAGATCAGTTCATGTTGGTTGTGAACCCCATAAGTCTGAATGCTGCACTTAAAGCAACAGGTAAAGAAGTTGTAACTTAATAAAGTGAACACAGGTTATTCTATTGTTTTTTAACATATCTTCTCAGATAATTTTATTTTCCAGCTGAACTTACAATGATTTACGCCCATTAAAGGTGGGAAAAGTTTTAAAATAATTTATCATGGTCAAATTTTTTGACATTACTAAAAACAGTTTTTTTAGGAGGTGTGTGTACACCTTTCAGAGCTGATGTAGATACACAGCAACGTTTACATATACATGACTTGACTTTTATGAAGTTGCCAGTAAGTTTAGCTATTCTGTGTGAACCTTGTGGGAGTTGTGGCTTTTTAAACTGCTGAGGCTGACTGAAGTTCATGACTCAACCATTTAGAAAATTGTACAGTCAGACAGCCAAGTGCTGACAGACACAGAGTGGTACTGGGTGGTATTCACTGACAGAGTCGTCAGAGGGAAGGTTGTGAAATCCTCTGAGTTATGATGAAATATGTATTTAAAGTGTCAGAGTGAGAGCAAAGGACAAAGCTGCAGCTCCATAAAAACATACATGTTGAATCACAAAGACCTTTCAGCTCAAGTTCTCCCATTTTCCACTTGACATGAGAGAATAGCTTCAACTTTCCCTCCTTCCGCTCCTCCTTTCACCTCAATACTTCCTCTGATTCTGCAGCTTATCCGGTGTGGCTTCGCTGTACGCTTCTTTATCTTTCCTGCCTCTCTTTATTTACTCTCCTCTACCTCGTTCCAATCTTTTCCTGTCATTAACATCAACATCTGTGCTCAAAATACACTTTTAATGTCTCAGATAAATAGGTGTCAAATAAAACCCGAAGTGTGTAAAAGCTCTTTTCTAATAATTTACATTGACAGTATATCCTGAACACTAGGCATCATGTGCTTTTTTAAAGAATGACCTTCTCTGATTAGAAACTCAAAGCAAAGTTTAAATCAGATTAACTCCTTAGTGCTCCAACAAAGATTTCACCCACTTTAATTAGCCCTAACTACCAGGGGATTACAGTCATTTAATAGAGTTTCACAACCCACAAAACATTTCTCCACAGTGTGCAGGTTCACAGGAAAGTAACAAAACCAACAATACTCTATACACACAGATTGAGAACTTAGAACTGATGCAACAATGTTTGAAAAACACAAATAAAAACATGAATTAAAAAAAAAAAAAAACATCACGAAAACACTCACTGGACACTTTATTAGGTACACTTGTTTAATTGCTGGTAAGCACAAATTCTGAATCAGCCAATGGCAGCAGCTCCTTGTATTAAGGAATCTTGACGTGATGAAAATGACCTACTGAAATTCAAACTGAGCTTCAAAATGTGGAAGACAGGATTTTGACATGAATATTGGTGCCAGACTGAACTGGTCTAAATATTTCAGGAACGGCTGATCTACTGGACCCAACCATCAGGTTTACAGAGTGGTCAGAAAAAGAGACAACATCCAAGGCACTTGTGTAGAGGAAAATGCCCTGCTGATGTCAGAGGGCTGACATCAACAACCGGGTGCCACTACTATCAACTAAAAACAGGAAACTGTGCCTCCCTTTCAGGCAGGATCATGAAAACAGACAATCACATTTCCAAAAAGGATTGTGTCTTCCCATAAGCCCTGATTTCAGCTGCGACATTCAAATGGTAGCATCAGAATTTGGCATAAACAACATGAAAGCCCATATCCTTTCTGACTTTTATTATCAGGTCAGGCTGGTGGTAGTGCAGTGGTGTGGGGAATATTTCTTGGCACACTCTGAGCCCCATAGTACCAGTTAAAGGGGACCTATCATGCTTCCTTTTAAACACGTTAAGATAGGTCTATGGGCTACACAAAACATGTCCACTACATTTTTTGAACAAAATCAGTCTCGAATAATGAAATGTCATCTGCGCAGTTCTGCCTATTTTGAGCTCCTTTTAGAGTTCTGTCAACTTTTATGCAAATAAGCTGTTGTTGGCCACACCTCCCAACTTAATGTTTACACTCGCACTTTATACACCTTAAAATGGCTGCAAAACAGATATGCAATTGAACAACCATACATCTTTGACCCTGAGTCAGACCCAGAAGCAGAAGAAGTGGAGCCTCCTGCACAGTCATCAAGGATGCAGCAAGCGGTTTCTGAATGATAAGTCAACAATAGCCTTTTCAAGCAGCCATTGTACAGCGCATCCAGCGGTAAAACCAGCTGACTGCTTAAGATGCTAGGTGAGGGGCAGTGCCCATCAATTGTAACTTAATAATCGGGAGGTTTTTGAAACGGTTCATTTTCCAGACATCAAAAAACATTAACCTATTGATAGAAAATGGCTGGATGTTTTTTTTTTTTCGCACTTGGACTGTTTGTAGAAGCAGTAGAGACCCAAATGGAAGTAAAAAAAAATGTTCAAGAAGTGAATTTTGCATAATAGGTCCCCTTTAACCATTATTTAAATGCCACAGCCTACCTGAGTACTGTTGCTGACCATGTTCAATCATTTATGACCACAGTGTAATAATGTTCTGATGGCTATTCTCAGATGGATGACGCTCTATGTCACATATCATCACAAACTGGTTTCTTGAACATGAGGATGATTTCATGGTACTCCAATGGCCTCCAAATTTCACAGATTTAAATCTAATTGAAAACCTTTAGGATTTTGTTGGAAGAGAGATTCAAATCATGAATCTTTAGATAACACATCTGCGTTATGCTATCAAGTCAATATGGGCTAAAATCTAGAAGGAATATTTTACATACCTTTCCCAATTAATATCTCACTGCATGTACCTAATAAGGAAGCCAATAAATGTAGCTTTCCAGTTTGGTTTACTCACCACTACAATGTATCGCGGCCGGTACTGGATGGTTCCAAAGAGGCCCAAGATTACAATGATGATATGGAAAAAGTTTGCAAGGATGGGAGCCCATTGGTAACCAAGGAAGTCAAACACCTGCCTCTCCAAGGCCAACACCTGAAGAAAACAAACACACAGGATTATAGTAATTAAATATATTGGAAGCAAGGTGCCTTTCATGTGCACGAGCACAACTAATAGAGGATGACAAACAGAAGGATGACACTCAGAGTGCAGACGTTCCCCAACAGACCAATGTCTGGAAGATAATCAGTGAGAATTAGATTCAACATATTCTCATTCTTTTATAGTACATCCCAAACTACCAGTTAGTAGTTTGGCTCAGTGATGCTTTAGGCTTTCTGAAGGTGTTAGTTTTTTCTTGTGTAAACACATCTGTAGTCCATCTCCTGAGTTTAAGAGACTTTTATGTCTGAATAATTAACAGGCAGGAGATACGTGTCCAAAAAATTTTCTTCTGAAACTCATGAGGTAACGTACTGAAAATGCATAACAAAACACCCAAAGAAAGAAAGAAAATCTTGAAATACCTTCAGAAAGTCCAAAGGAATATTGATAAAGACCACTTTACAGCCAAGTCTACAAAATGATGGATGATTCAAGATTATTGCCCATTATTGCACTATTTTATGTTTTTATATTATTGGCTGCAACCGCTTCTCCTTTCTAAAGCTCAAAATTTGTAAAAAATACTGAATAGCAAAAGAGAATGTTACCTATGGACAAAATTCATCGGTTTTCTAGAAGGAAAGAAGGGTAGGAGTGAAAAATGCCTGATGTAAACACAGGATCAAAGTTGTTCATATTGGCAGTGAACTAGCTGGAGAACAGCAACATTATCCAGCATAAATATATGACAGATAAGCTACAGAAAGTTTTGGCAACACTTTAATTTTCAGATGAATTGTTTCTAAAAAGAAACTGTTCTTATTCCTTCAGGAAGGAGATGCCAGAACTCAGAGTTAATGCTCCTTCATTCCACAAGCAATTACTGCAATCAATATGTAAAACTCTCAGTTTGTACTTTGAAATAGTAGCACTGTACTTGGTGTTTATAATTATTTCAGTTCAAATAAGGTTGTCCATGTCTATTTTTTAATGTCTTTTGCTGCATCTGTATTTACGATCCAATTGTTACCTTACCTCAATTGTGTTTTACTTTCAGTCAAAAAAGTTAGTTCCCCTTCGAGGAATAACAAAGGCCTTCAAAATCTAAATACAAATCTTAATAGAAGTATTTGCACTTTATTTCTTTACAAAATGTATATTCCAAGTCTCGGTAGATTTTACTTAATGTTGCTTTTTTATCATTTGAGAAAAAATCCAAACTGACTTAGTTGAACAAAATCTGATGTATTGATGAAAACTGTGAAATAAGGAGCAAGAAAAAGATAATTATTTAGCTTGGCATGCACTCTTTAATCATGTTAACCTGTCTGTTAAATGTAACCGGTCAAAATAGGCGAGCATATGTGAACATTTCTCCACATCCACGATTGAGTTTAAAAAAATTACGTGTTCCTTTCAAAACCAATCCAACATAAATGTATGACAGACAAGCTGTCAACAAGCAAGTTGTTGTTGAGTGTGTCTGAACAATCTTGTTCAGACACACTCAACAACAACAACAGTCTGATTGTTCAGCTCCCAATGATGGAAGCAGCCAGAGGGGAGGACTGGAGGTTTTATAAAACCAATAATGACAGACTTATTGATGTAACCCCCACTGAGTTAAAGAAGAGATCATCATTTCTAACTTCTCTGCCAATGGCTGCCAGCAATGAGAATACTCTGGGAACTTTATGGGAGATGAGCACCTTCCTTCATAATAACCTGCATCGACTTTAGGCCTTTATGAAAAAAAGGACAAGATACACACATTCATGCAGTACATATAAGTAATAGCAGAATGACTAAGCCATGGTGCATTGTATAGCTGCACAGCTTTCTGTTTTAGCTTAGTTTTTGTTTCTGTCATCAGTATTTGGAGGAATTTTTAACTTACTATTTCTCAGCCATGCACAAGATAAGTTCCAATCTTTATTCATTTTTATTTGAATCCACATCTAAGTGCAAATTATTTTGTACATCAGAAAACAAAATATGAGAAATATCTATCAGAACACCATTTAAAGAAAACACACAAAGGGGTTCTAAACCATTTAATTAAAATTCCTGTTCCAATCCTATTCCATTTCATTCCCATAGCATGTTGTTGTTTGTGCACGAGTGTGCCCTAAGAAACGGTGTCTTTCATCGCATCCTGACATGTCATTTACAGCAAAATGTTTGAAGATGGATGAGGGAGGAAAGAAATGTCGTCTCTGCTGTTACAAGGAGGAACACACATCACTGAGCACATTCACACAGACACGCATCATTTACACACACATCTCACACACACACATACAGACATACACAGCACTGCCTGCTCATCCTCATGTAGCAGAGCAGGCGACAGCAACTCGAAAGGAACACAGTGATACTGGCAGGGGAGGGAGATGATTGAATCCGGAGTGATAATTAAAAATATTTATCCAGGTAGGGAGTGAAGCAGTAAAGGATGAAGTGATTGAGCTATAGAGCGCATTTGGCTGAATAAAGTGAAGGAATGCCTTTGCTGTAAAACTGAGATAAAGCATAACTTCATCTGCATAAAACTATATGATAAAATGAAAGAAAAAGAAAAACAGAGCAGAAAAAAGCAAGAAAATGATAGAATTCCAAGAAAATGATAGCTTACTTAAATGACAAAGGACCTTTCCTTTGAAAAATCCTTACCTATCCCCTGGAGAAAGGAAATGAATCTCATAGAGTAAGATCATATGGTCAGGAGTGGGTCATGGCTAGAGAACTTAATAAAGCATAAACAATGAGATCCAGCTACAGGGATTATAATTTGGCTTGGATTTTAAAAGGCCTGATTCTAAAAAGCTGGCATTTTTGAGGGGAATTGTTACCCAGAAATACTCTAAAAAAGCAATCATGATCATTTCTTAATCCACTTTATTCTTATTTATTTGTATTATATTTGTCTTGCAATAGGGTTTGCCTCCTGACAGACGTCAGCCATCCATCAGCAGTTTCAAAATTTAAAGCTGTGGGTTTCACCACCGGGGTTTAGAGTTTCATCACACTGAATCATTCCGCTTATTGTTTTAAAATAAAACATAAAATGATATTAGTCTTTATAAAAGAGCATGTAAGAAAAACTGTTTTCCAGCATACATCGAGACTGATTCTGGAAATGATAAAGGATAAAATGTATTGGCTATGCTTAAAGCAGGATCTCTGCCAGGACACCAGCAAAAATAAATGAACTCCACAAAATCTGCCAGGATGTGAGCTAATGACAAAGCAAGATAACACTGAGTTTATGGAATGGCTCTGATCTCAACCTATTGAAAATACAAGTGCAATGCTTAAAATTAGACTCCCTCCCAGGAAAATACCTCATTAAATGTATGCATATATTTGAACCCCAAAGTATTTGGATCCTGTGTAAATTTTAGAAAATCCACAATAATAAATTATGCCATGTTGACTTAATTTCTTTGTTTAAATTGCAGTGTTTGCTGAATTCAACACAAACATATCTATTCCTTCCTTAAAAATATTTCCACCAGCTATTGAATTAAAGATGTGTGTAGGCTTAAGAAATGTTAGCCTGGGTGGTCTCCCCTAAGACATGCTGCAGTAAGCCCATCACATATGCTGCTAACTCAATAATCCACCGAGATGACAACAATCAATCAAAGAAAAAAAAAAAAAAAGAAAAAAAAAAAGGCTTCTGCACACCCAGACACACATTCAGGCAGGCACAATCACACGAAACCCATATGGCACAATTAGTCCGCGATTCATGGGAAGTAGGCTGCTGGAGAGTGGCGTGGAATTTGATCAAAAGATACCAATGCTCTTCCAGGAATAAAGTGCCGGCTACATAACCGGCCCGTAAAAGCCTTCCACCGACCTCCGGCGAGCACAAATCACTCCCTGCGGAGCGACGGAATCTCTTTCTGTGCATTTTGGTTTTGAGTGTGTGTATGTGTGGAGAAGCAAGCTGCCCACATAAATGACTCCTCCCAAGATAAATACTCAGGGCAAGAGTATAGCAGGATGCAACAAGCCTCTTCCGCCCTTTCACTGCATCCATCGTCATCTCTGCTCTCACTGTAGATGTTTTCCTAATCTCTGTATATATAACTCTCCCAAAACCCATCACTTACTCAGTTCTTGAGCCATGTGATACCAGATTAGAATCACAGAGCTCAATCCTGCTCCTTCTGTCAGATTATATTAGCGGGTGTGTACACTCAGGTGTGCATAAAGTGGCAACCAGAGCAGAAAAGGAAATTCAAGTCGACAGTTTTTCTCACCATAATCCCCAAAACATTTCAGGCATCACTGCCTTCTTTGACGTACCGCAAAAGAGAAGAAGAGAGCGAAATAAGAATGATGAGAAGATCAGAGCCAGTGGAAGAGAGAGAGAAAACAGGAAAACAGGAGGAAAAAACAGTTGATCTCCATAGTTGGAAAGCTAATTAAGACATGCATGTGTGCTCGAGATAAGCAGCTGAAATCCTGCTTATCTCAGAAAACAAACAAAAAAATCCAGCCTGGATTTTAATCAGAGACCTTAGCACATTGAAGTCTTTGTTCACAACAGGTAGGAAAAGTTCTAGATGAGGTGGTGTCTGGGCCGGTCCCTCGGAGCGAGAGGACGCCGGTGACTGGTGACCCCTCTCATTTCCACACCTTTCCACCTTAGCCTGCAGATATTATGAATCCCATCAGTGCCTCTCTTTCTCTGGATGTCTTCTGTGAAATGTCCTCAGGTAGCATGTTACTGGATGTGTCATCAGGAAGTGTGAGCGTGTGCCTGCCAATTCTATGTGACTTCAGGCAGCATGACTCAGTCTCCTCTGTGTTCAAGGGTGTAACTCTGATGAGGAGTCGAGACAGATGTGAGGGGCAGCTCTCAGGACAGCTAATTCTTCGGGTTCTTCTCTTTTTTTCTCTCTCTAGCTTTAACAAACAGTTGCTTTTGTTTACATACAACAGATTAGCGAAACAGGCCAGGCCTGACAAACTAAAACACCAGGGTAAATTGTTTGTAATTCCCAAATGATTACTGCTGTTTCATGGTTGCCTTGCCCTCTAGCTGGTATTTTAAGTGCTGTCTGTAGTCACTGAATAAAGAAAAAAAGGGCACACCATGGTACATTTAAAAAAGCCAGTTATGCTCTGATTCATCCTTTTCTCCACTACTGCCTGAGTATTTTTTTTAAATATCCTTCTTTTATGTGAGAAAAGAAGTCTTTGATGAACTTTCTTTTTTAGTCAGGCTTACTCAGATATCAGTGCTTATGGATTCTGGAAGATAAATTGAACCCAAGGAAAGGAAGTGTGAAGGTTCAGAATCTAGGTTAATAAAGTTATCAAGATTAACTCCTTCTGCTTGGTAAAACCAGGAAACTTTGATTTCATGTGAAAACAGCAAATTTTTTGAAAACAGGAGATCCAAGAAAGCAGAATTTCAAAAATAACTACAGAAACTTTTAAAAACAACCACATCAAAGCCCAAAATGAAATACAATATTTACTAGGGCTCCACAAGATATCACAAATTTACACCTACCACAATACAAAGGCATTCAATATCTATATCCAAAGGAACTGCTTGAACTGCAACAAATATTAGCTAATTATTCATTTTTTTTTTTTTTTGAAGCTCTGACTCCAGACACAGTCCATGCTTTATGAATCTACCCCAAACACCTGAATAGATTTTTCTTCACAATAACTAAGTCTGTGGTCATCCCTGTTGGTTTGCCACCTAGTTTTTTACTGCATGTTTTCCTTCCACTCAAAGTTTCCAATAATATGCTTATAAAAATGATCAGCCAGCTTCTTACACAATTATGTTTTGTGGCTTACCCTCCCTGTGGATGATCTCAGTCACTGCCTGCTGCCTGCCTGCCTGTCAAGTCAGCAGTCTTCCCCACAACTATGTATTCTACAACATTAGCCATGTTATATTTCTGAATTAAATGCAATATGTAATCACGTTATTTAATATTCAAATTTTCTGAGAAAATGATTTTTTTTGGTTTACATTAGCTATAAGCCATAATTATCATAATTAACAGAAATAAATGTTTGAAATATGTATCACTTTATGTGTAATAAGTATATCGAAAGTATCTGTTTTCTTATGTGAACTGATAATTCTGATTACTGAGATGAGCCTGTACAAGTCACAATAACATTGTGAGACAACTTATGCATGCTTGAATAAACTTTTGGATAATTGCAGTTTTATATGTTCTTTTAAAGAACACATTTAAACTTTAAACAGACTTTTAAAGTGCAAAAAGTTTGCCAATGTCTTAAGTAAAACAGCTTGTAAAGTATAATAATCTATAACTGCCTAATCCTGGTCTTCAAAATCCAATAACATTTTTTCTATTAAAACAAAGTTAAGTAAGTTTGAACAAATTTAATGACTTTAAAATGTAATGCATCATTTTAGGCCAAAAAGAGATTTAGTGATTTTCTAAATCTAAAAAAAACCAACAACAACAAAAAAAAAGATATCTAGACAAAAGGCTCTCGTCAGGTCTTCATCGAACAGTAAAGACTTTGTAATCAAACATGCCACACCAGAAGTTTAATGTTAGCCTACTTTATAATTTCCGAAACCAGTCTTGATGAGTTTTTTTATTGGAAATGTGATCACAAGCATACAAAACACTAAACAGACAACAGATTTCAGATTGTTCTTATTTATATAATGATATGATAAAGCCAAAAATGAAAAAAGGGTTTATAAATAAAAATTAGAACACTTTAAAAACCCTAGAAACAGAATTTAAAGATGGTGTACTTTATTTTTATAATGACTGAACACTCCAGTTAGGGGCTATGACTATTATTGCTGTTGCCTACAAGGTCACCTCAGCAGAAGATCTACTTTCACCCAATATGCTTCTGTACTTTCACACCTTGACCTGATGTACTCCTGTGTGCATCAGGCTCAGGTTGAAACAGCTAAAAAGGAGCAATAGGGGGGAGCAGCTGCCCTGCTCTGTGTTCTGGCACAAATCAAGGGAAAGACAGAAACAAGCTGCAGCCATACGCCGTATTGTTGTTTGGCACTTTTTTAATGTTCCCTGCTTTGCCAAGGCTTGTTTTTACCCTTTTACTCCCAGAAAACACTGAAGCACTTCTTTAAAACTTTCTCCAACCTAATTTTTCACCTCCTGCCAGGGTAAAGTTATTAGACACCGGCGGTTGCTTGGTCCCAATGAAAGTGTGTGACTAATGTTGTCAACCTCAGTTTGTGCTTAACGGAGTTCGTGAGTGTATGTGTGGCTTTCAATGGACACATGGTGAGTTGGATAGATGGATAGCCCTCGGTGGTGCTTGGCCTACCAGACAGAGACAGGGATTAACAGGCAGGGTGCTTTCATGAGCCACTTTCTTCTTTTCTCTTTGAAATATGGTTTCATAGTGAAACACAAATCACCAACTCCCTTTAAGCAGCTCTCACTTTAGATGTTGACACTAAAAACACTTTAATAGTAAGGGCTGGTTATTTTCAATAAAAGTAAAGCGAATTAATGCAATAGCTCCTTTTTTTTAGGATGAAATTTGTTCAGTGTCCAGTACTCCTGCTGCTAGCAAGCTAATATGTCACTGCCAGTGGGAATATTAAAGAAAATCTAGCCTCATAAAAACACACTTTGAAGTAAATCTCCCTCAGGACTTTAGCAAACTAGTTTGAACTTTTACCTTTTTGTTGTCTGACTTGTGTTGTAAAGCTCTCTTAGATGAATTTTCCTTAAGTTTAGGTTCTAAACTTCTTGGATTTGTCTCTATGGTCAATTTTAGCTCATTTTAATATAGATGGGTTCAGCCTTAGTTAATTTTAACTCAGTGATGCAGCATTGCTGAATAATCAATTTCAAACACAATTTGAAAGTTGGCTGTGTGAAGTAGTCGTGTGGTATGTTATGTTATATAGTTTGGGCTTAAAGTACCCTCATCCATCATCTTAAAGGCTATAGCAGAGAAAACAAACTGAAATTGGTTTAAACATATGTTCAATTTCTTATTACCAAAAATAGCTAATAGGTATCTAAACTTGGCAAAAGAACTTGGTAAAGTTCAAAATGAGCATCAGGAAAAAAAAGAAAGAAGATTTAAGGGACTTTGAATCTGGTGCAGTTGTTGTTGCTTGTTGTTGGACTTAATATTTAAAAAAAACTCCTCACCTACTGAGAATTTCAGGTACAACCATCTCTTGGGTTTATAGTGAATGGCCCAAAAGTAAAACATATGAAGTGACGTTGCTGATGTCAGCAGTTATATGGGCTATAGCAGCAGATGACCACACCAGGTGCTGCTCCTATCAGCCAGGAACAGGAAACTGAGGCTAAAATTCACACAGGTTCACCATAATTGAACAATAAAGCACTCCAAAAACATTGCCTGGTCTGAGAAGTCTCAATTTCAGCAGAGGCAGTTGAATGTTTTCAAAATTTGGCATTCAAAACATAGCATGGATCCTAGTGACATTGTATTAATGGTTCTGGCTGATAGTCAAAATGTAATGGCTTGGGGAAAATTTTCTTGCACCTTTTGAGCCAGTAAGTAACCAACTGAGCATCATTCAAATAGCACAGTGAGTGTTGTTGCTAACCGTGCCCATCTTTTTTTGACCACAGTGTATCCATCCTAACTTCCAGCAGGACAATGCACCATGTCACAAAGCTCAAATCACAAACTGGTTTCCTGAACATGACAATCAGTTCACTCAACAGCCTCCACAGTCACTAGCTCCCAGTCCAGCAGAGCACCTTTGGCATGCAGTAGAACAGGAGATTTAGATCATGGATCTGGCAAATCTGTAATAATAGTTTTCTGCTGTCATTTCAGTGTGAACACAAACCTCTGAGAAATGTTTGTGATACCTATCTTCATCTATAAAGATAATGGGTCCAAACGGATACTACCATGGTGTATGAGATAAAGTGGCTGGTGAGTGTGTCCTGATATTCATTACAAGTAAAGCTCAAGCTCCATTCTCCTAGTTTGTGTAATCAATTTCTGTTGCATGTGGTACATATTGCAGAGGCTTTGTTTCTCTGTATACTACCTAAATAGATTCAGTTTTAAATGACTTGTGATTAAAAATTCAAATCAATTCAATTTTATTTAATTTAGATTAAGAAAAAACATCCAAAAGGGAAATTAAGTGTTGCAACAACGTGAGCTAAAATCTTTAGTTAAGTACTACTGCACAAACTTGTTCTCAGTCTGGCTCAATACCTCCATATTCAACTTTTGACAATAAGCTGGATCCCAACAGTAATAATTAGCTATGTTTGTTGTTTTGAATAAGAGCATCCATGTGATTAATCTCTCATAGGATTAAAAGGACTGTGCATGCTGTGTATGCTAAAGTGTTAAATAATTAGAAAGGCAATGTCGGAGCATTATTTTCTGAAAG
The DNA here is from genome assembly GCA_014839685.1 of Anableps anableps. NCBI lineage: Eukaryota > Metazoa > Chordata > Actinopteri > Cyprinodontiformes > Anablepidae > Anableps > Anableps anableps. The sequence continues at coordinate 24,517,549 of CM026071.1, read as the reverse complement.
AATTATGTCTTTCAACACAATATATGCAATAGTGTGACAGGAGTATTAGTCTTAGTTAGTGGCGATATTTAGATTAAGATACATCCTAAATACAATATACAGCAACAGCAGATATGATTTCTTTTTTGGTCCAGATGACATACACACCTCTCTTTTGACCCAATTATTTTTTAAAGTTTGGATCTCGGATTTCACTACACATTTACAGCAAAAAAAAAAAAAAAACATCTGAGAACTCATCAGTCACTTGTAAAACAAGAACTGAAACCCAAAAGTTAAGGAGGAAAATTTGATTGAGACGAATATGCATTCAGCTGAGTGTGATCTGTCAAGATAGTCATCCCAGCTGTGGTCCTCCCAAAGCAATTTATTCAGTGCCACACTATAACAAATGACACCAATGGAAGCATTGGAATGGAAAGAGAGAAATGGGCTCTCAAATAGTCCCAGTTTTATCTCCATTATGGCTGAATATTGCAGCATCACCGATGTGGAACACACACACAAACGCACCACCATGAGCCTGCGCCTGGATGGGAGCGTCGACATGCTTGCATCTGCCAGCCCAGTGTTTTCTCTATAACCACAACATTAATGGTGTGTTAAATTGAACACATTAAAATGGAGACTGGTTGTAATAAAGATCACCTGGGAATAAGAGGAGTGGGGGGTTTGCCACAAGCACACACATATTATTAAAACTAACATGCTGAGAGCATGAATGCTGACTCAAAACTGAAAGCAAGACTGAAAGAGAAGTTAGCGCTGATAAACAACAAGGAAGGCTTAATTTATTTCAACATGTGATTGGATTTTAAACTGAACCTATAAAAAGACAGAGCTGCAAAAAAGCACCCAGCTGGATCTGACTAAAGGATAGGGATCAAAATAAAAATCTTTAGAGTGACAGCTGCTCTAAGAGAAGGGTGTATATTAAGCCCCAAGTTTGCCGCAATCTAACTCTCAGATGTTGTCTGCATTCAGCTCTCTTCTAAGGATGCCAACTCAGATTTAAATCAAGTCTTCTTCTTCTCTATATGGTTCCCTTACTGCTTTCTGTTGAAAGCTATAAACACCGGTGAATGAAAAAAAGCAGAATTTTTTAAAAAAAAGTTTAGTGAAAAGAAAACATGGAGACCTCAGATCTCTGGGGTCAAACTCGTTATTAGCCCAAAGAGGGAGGTTGAACCTCCTCCCATCCCCCAATTCCTTTCTCGCTCTCCTTTTATGCACCTTTCTATCTAACCAAAATCTCCAGAGGGTCTTCTAAATCAAATGGCAATCAATAATTTAAACATATTCCAACCTCTTATCTCAGCAGGGTGGAAAGGGAAGGGTGGGGGTAGTGCCATAAAATGGGGGGAAAAGGAGATACCAGACAGCTTTGTTGGCTTTTTGCATTCATTAAACATTCAAGCTGAGCTTCCCCTCCATAAAAAAACTCTGGTTTGCATTAAAACCCAGGTGAGATGATGACACACTGAATCTCCAGAGGTAGGGGAAGTGTATGTGAATGTGTTAAGAAGTCACCTTGCCCTGTGACTCAGTGGAAGCCACTGCTTAATCAACGTCTTTTGATGGGCCCTTTTTTGCAGCTAAGGCCAGACATGACCTGTCAGGATCTGCTCTTCCGTAGATGAGGGCTGTTCAAGCGAAGCAATCAAGGCAGCCTGGGGCAAGACCACAATCAGCGCTGAACACCAGGGGTCCAACGGACAGCACAAGCTCACCACTAAACATACACATACTGAAGCTAATTATGGCAACCTGGCCTGACCTTCAAAAAGAAAACAGTAAATAGCCAGAGACAATGTAAGACAAGGTTAGGACCTACACTTAACACATCAATGCAGTTTCTCTGGTCAACAGTCTATTAGAAATGTCTGTATTTAAAATAAAAGTAATGAGCAACAACTTACCGTATTTCCCAGACTGTAAGTCACACTTTTTTTCATATGTTGGCTGGTCCTGCGTCTTATAGTTAGGAGCGACTTATATATGTTTTTTTCCTCTTCAAGACACATTTTTTGACTCATGCGTTAAATATTAATTCATACTAATGGATATGAACCAAAGATTAAACATTACCATCTGCAACTGTGAGAAAAACTAATTGCGGGCTGAAAGCTAGAGGGCCAGAGCTGAAGGAACAAGTCCATGGATGGGTACATAAAGATGGGTGGTGCCAGTGTTCTAACGATCTGTGCTACCTCGTCAGATTGTCCTAGTGTAATGCATCTAGATAGCTTTGTCTATTTGTCAGAGCTACCTTTTGAAACTGCTGGAACACCTGTTAAGGCTTGTGAACGGTGTAGTTACGTCTTCATCCCCCGATAGTTGCCAAGGAGACGAACATGAATGACTTTGCAGGCGGGGCCTTCTTGGTGTTACCGCTTCATGCAATCCTTTATCACCCAGGATTTACCACATTTGTCTCCGCTCCGCCCTGCTGCACAGTTTGCTGGTGGAACAAAGTCGTTTCTGACCACCCTGATCTAGAGCACTGATATCGGTGTGTCAGAAACTGCCAGCAGACTTCCAAGCTAAAGTCCACAGTTTCTGTGACTTTGTTGAAAAGCAACTGAACACAATGTCTCACTAGACCATATCATTAACAGGGACCAGGTCCCCGTCATGTTTAACAATTTCTAAATAAATGCAACTTATACTACAGACCGTCTTATATATGTTTTTTTTCCTCTTCATTTCACATTTTTTGACTAATGCTACTTAGAGTCTGGAGCGACATATAGTCAGGAAAATATGGTACATTTTCATACAAGAACTGAACAAATACTGTATTTTACTATTTGTATTCAGCTAACGGAGAAGTGTTTTCAGCAAAATTTGTAGAATGACACTCCCTTTCTTTGGTTTGAATTTCATCCCATCCCAGCTAACTAAAAGCTTTGTATGTCTGGCACCATAGCTGGATAGTTCAACCTTAGGCAGATTTTTGGTGTAAAAAAGCCAGCAACATCTCTAAAATCATTGTTGATTAGAAAGATGAGTAGTTTTTTCTCCCTGATTGACATTCTAGCTCTAGTTCTATCCATTGTTGAAAAAAAGCAACATACAGTTTGCCACAAGCCATTTAGCAAACACAGCAAATATGTTGATGGAGCTGCTTTGGTAAAATGGGACCACGCCATAACTTTTTAGCCTAAAATTTTATGTTTGGTGGAAAACAATGCAAACCATCCTGAAAATAACATTCCAACACTGAAACATGGTGATGGCAGCATCATCCTGTGGTGAGGCTTTTCTTAGGTAGGGACAGATAAGCTGTGCAGAGATATGGGAAGATGGATATAGTACAGGCAGCAATCCTGAAAGAAAACCTATTCGAGGCCACAAACTACTTGAACCTGGAGCAGAGTCTTAACTTCCAGTACAACTGTAACATACAGCAGGAGCTACTATGAAATGGATTTACATCTGCAATAGAACAGGCCAGATAAAGTCAAGACCTAAATCCCCTTGAGCATCTGTGGTGAGACTTGAAATTTGCTGTTAACTGCCACTCTCTATGCAATCTAACTGAGCTTGAGCTATTTTCTTAAGCAGTATGGGGAAAAGTTTTAGTCTCTTGATGTGCAAAGTTGGTAAGAGATACCCTAAAAGACATGCAGATATAACTGCAGTAAAAGCTAGTTCTAACAAAGTAAAAACTAAGCGGTGAATACAATGCACACCACACTTCTGAGATTTTTATTAAAAGTGACAGAAAAGACACATATCAAGAAGCAATATAGGAATACATACACTGCTCCCATTTACATTTGGCCAGTATGGTTATCAGTGTAGGGAGATGCTTGCTTCTGTAGAAATCACACGCTGTTCAAACTAAATAAATAAAAGTTTATTAGTTTATTGTAGAAAAAAAGTTTTCCTTAAAAAACAGAAATGCCCAAAGAAACCAATGGATATCAGAGAACTACAACTATAAAACCAGCTCTGTCTAACACACAGAGACACAATTTATTTCCGCAAGGATAAATCAGATAGAGATCCTTTATTTGTTTGCCACTATCAGTGCGAACTAAAGCAAACACCAAACAAATGGTTTGTTGATCCTGATAGTATGAATCACAGTCCGGAAAAGGGTTATAAAAACTCAATAGAAAGCCCAGAAAGGCAAAGACAAAGAAGAAAATAGAGAGATAAAAGAGTTGTAAGCATTTACTCTCCTCCTGCTGGTCTATCTCTTCTATCAGCCTGGGGGTGCTGAGGAAATACAGTTGATTATCATTAATCACACTACACTCCAAGTTCACATAGGCACTCTAAAGAAGTTAAACACACTCTCTGAAAAACACCCAACAAACAAGTTGGGTGAATAGATGTCTGTATCTGTAACCAGTTAAACTGAAATACTGTTGCACTTCCCACCAGCATTTTTTACATTTCTTATCCCACCACGTTATGATCTATCACCTCTGCTGGGAACTGGTGAGGAACGACAGGATAATCCAACAGCACTAACCATGAGTCCCTGCTCTGCAGGCCTGAGAGCATATGATGTTTTACTGCCATGTAGTTTGTTTCAGCTGTAGTAATAACCCTTAATTACAGCAGTGTAATGAACTAATATGTGAGGTATGAGATCAGTGCATTTTGTATGCTCAGACTTAAATTCAAATGTACCAAAACAATATGTATACATCAGCACCATACATGCAGCAGGAAATTTGCATTTTGCTGCTCTCATGAAGCAAATGATTAATTCCTTGCATATGTAGGAAAAACAGTAATACAGATGCATTCTATATAAAACTGATTTATCCTTTAGATAAATAAATCATGGAATAGAAGAAAGGAAGCTAAAGACATAGTTTAACCTGGCAGATAAATGTATGCATGCATTCTTGGTGCAAAATACTCTCCAAAGAGTTATAACAGAAAATACAAGAGGGGCTTGTGTCAATGAAAATTACTTATATTAATTAATACTTCATAAGTTCCTTTGGATTTATTGATCCTACGTTCACCCCCCAAAATTCAATTCCTTCTGTTTGTCAGTCTGGAGTTTAAAATGAGAGCTGTTAGCTCTATATTGTGTTCAAAAGTCCAAATCTGATACTTATATGAGCTCAAAGGTCCAGACCAACTAAATTAGCAAACAACATACAATTAAAACAAATAGCACTTAATGCCTACAACTATTTGTGTATGACCCTGAGCAGCTCTTATTTTTCACTGTATTTTTACACAGAATAACAAACTGAACTTAAAATCCAAAAAGACACGATAACATCAAAACAACAGAGAGAACGGCACAGATGCAGAAACAGTAATAACCCATCAACACTTATTGTTTGCTTTAAATAGGTTGCCTGAAACTAGGTTGTTTCAAAATTTATTTAGTTATTCCTACATTCTGTTTGAAATTTCAAATTTTATTAAAAAAGTCCATTCTTTAACCTAAAGGACTATCTAATTACATTGTTTACGTCAACATTTTCAACAGTTCAAAAACAAACACCCCAAATGGTGATAATCTAATGTTTTGTTTACCTCTTAAAAATCGACAAATTTAAACTCAAGTAAAAGAAATACAAATTCTTCCAACGTGAACTTTAAAATGAAATCAGTATTAACCCCCTACCACTCCTTTAATGTTGTAACAACACCTCATTTAAACCAAATATAACTATAAAGTATTTCTTCTAAGTCAGCACTGAAAAGGTCTCCATAATCATGTATCTCGCTCTGCTCAGGATTTCTGCACTGGAACGTGTTTACTGACATGCTAGGCTAATGTTAAAGCTGCAGCATGTATCTTTTACAAAAATAGGTTTTTTGCTTATTTTTTAAAACAGTCACCATGTTGTGACAGCATGGTATGAGACAGATAATCTGTGAAAAGATCGATTATCTCCTCCCTCCTCCACCTCCTCCCTGAGCTACTATTGCCCTCGAAAGAAATCCACCGCTCCTGACCTAAAACAACCAATCAGAGCCAGGAGGAAGGCCTTAGTGCTGTCAGTCACCCTTACGTATGTGCAGCTAAATGTGCTAATGGTGAAGAAACAACTTATCATTCCAGGAAAACTATTTATCCACTGTCATCGGTGGCCATGCTAGCAAGCCTTAGCATTCGTGGCAGGCTATGTTGTTATGATCCAGCTCCAGCATAGCAGAGAGCAAGGGGGAGTGTGGGAGCGGCTTGTACACGAGGGTGACTGACAGTGCTAAGTCCCTCCTCCTGGCTCTGATTGGTTGTTTCTGACTGAGTGGTGTATTTCTGCAGTTAGTACTGGGAGCACTTGGAGAAGGCAGTGGAGGCTGATTTTTTCCACATATTATCTGTCTTATATTATACTGTCATGGCATAATAAAAATTTTAACAAATATGTACAAAACATTTTTTTTCATTGACCATTTTATTGAGGACGAGTGTGCTATAGCAGCAACCTATGCTGTGTTCAGGTGTCTCTTATGAGGCTGTTGGTTCAGGGTTAGGGTTAGATGTGGACCAAGTCTTGATTGACTCTCTGTTCGGTCCAATTCTGAATCCAAGTCCGTACTTTGAAAATTGCTACTTGAGTCATAAATCGAATCAATAAATAGAAATATTTTCTGATTAATGTCTAGTGTTTGTGAAACTCAGAGTAGAAACAGCTGCCCTTTTTACTGATCACAATCTCCCACAAGGAAAATCATTTGCAAAAAATGTTTCCATCTGCTTCATGAATAAAAAAAACACCTTAAACAATGACAAAGACTTTTTTTGTGAGGAACTTTTTAAAACTTTTCCCATCAAACTTTTCCAATTCAACACCCCTCTGCAGCACCAGACTCCATCTGTTTTTCCTCACAAGAGATTAAATAAAACTCCTTGTAGCTCTTTTTTCTCTTGTCTTCTCAAAATCTCTCAAAAGCTCCTTGTGCATCCTTTACACAAAAGCTTTAATCTTTACCCAACGTCAGACCTACTAACCTTTCCCTCACAGTTAGGAATGTGCAGCTGTAATTCTGGGCGTGTCTCTGAATGTCTCGGAAAGGTTCATGAACTACTGTCTGTGTGTTTGGTTCTGTCTATCAGGGCAATTAGCTCAGTGAAAGCGCTGTATTTTCAGGGTCAGTGTTCACTTCTGAGCTTGTTCCTTTTGGTCAGTCCAGATGTCTGAGTGTGTGTTGTGTGTGGGGAGACACACACAACTACAGCCAATGATCCTGATCCACGATCCTGGAGCAACAGGAAAGGAGTGGAGACCTCTGTTCAGGATTAAAACCCAGTGTTTTACAATCGATGAGGATTATTTTTGAAAGGATTATTATTCTGTTTCCAAGTATAAATGATGTGAAATGATGACAAATGCATCACTGAACAGAGGGTTTTAATCCTGAATAAAGCTGCTGCTCCTTCTCTCACCTTAGAACACAGAAGCCTGCATCTGTGAAAACTCATCAGAATTTGTTTCTGACATGTGGAGTGAATCTGCAAATAAGCTTCAGAAAAAATGTTCAATGTTTCATAGTCAAAGCACACCTTCAGAGTGTTGAGTGGTGCTCCTTAAGTTTCCACACTTTGACTGTCAGCGTTTTACACAAATGTAAACATTTGAAAACATTTGCGTTTGTCTTTGTTTTAAGCTCAGGATAACTTACAGGCAGTGCACAGCAACAAGTGGGGTAGAGGTACTGCAGCATCACTCTGTGCTCCATATAGTGGTTTTGAAGCTATAACTTTTAAAAGTAAAAAAAGTAACCATCCGAAGGCTGCTCTTGTCTTTTTAGGGAAAAATACCTTAACCGCTGATGGGGCCTGCCTCAGTTCTCAGCTTCTATCCAGGAAGCCAAAATAACAATCAGCTTCATTAAGAACCACATCCTCATCAGAGCCAGTTGCTGACATTTACAACAGTCCTGTTTTTCACCAATCGAAACCCTTCCGTTCTGGGTCAGCTTCAGGGTAAGACCTCAAGCTACCAACCCACTTAGACCGAAAAAAAGACAGAAAAAAATCGAGCTTACTTGTGTCTCTGAGTAAAAACAAACATTACAGAGACAGGGCTTCCAGCCAGAACTTGCGACACTCCAGGGCTGATCAGGATCCTGACAACCATCCAGCACTGCTGTCTGCAACAGTTAGGCAGCAAAGGGGAAAAGGAACTGAGGCATTTCGATCAATATAGGCTCATTATCTGCTGCCTTCTGTCCCAGAGAGATGACTCCCAGCGCTCGGCCGGCCTGTTGATGAGCAGAGCGCACCACAATTCAATTAGGGTATGGCCGAGATGCCAAAAGAGGTTTGATCAAAGCACTCTGTTGAGCTAATTAGCTCACGCTGTGGTTTACGAGGGCTATTTTTACATCTAAGGAGAAGACTCTGCTGTTTTGTTAATGGCAGTTTTTTACGGTGAATTGGACAGGGAATAACCTGGCTCATTGAAGATTCATAGGTTTAAGCCAGGAGAGAGCAGGGGTCCCTGGTGCTGCTCAAAGCACAAGCCCACATGTATATTCATGCAGACAAACACATACACTACAGAATGATCCTTCAAAGGGTCACAGACGGGTTTAACACAACCCCTTTTCACAGATTACACTTGTCAGCATGGAGGTGTGAGTGCATTTGTGGGTCTGTGTGGTTCCAGTACAGGAAATGTGAGGTCATCAAGAAACAGTGGCAAGGAGGAAATGAAGCCATCCGCAGACAACTTCAGGGGCTTTTTAAGAAACCAGCTGACATCTTTATAAATCAAGCTAAAAATTGTTGAACTCCTTTTAATGAGGCAAACAATCTGAGGCTTGCGAAGGACAAACAGGTGTGTAGCTCAGGGTGTGTTCATGCACCTGAAGGTGAATTATTTAAGAGACTTAGACACAATTTTAACAATTGAAAATAGTCTTTCTTGTGTCTGATTTTATTTGTCACTATTTAAAATATCTGCAGAGAACACGACTGAAAACTCCAAGTTCATGTCACAGACATTAACCTAACTCTAACCCTAACCCTACGTCTTCCATCTCTAAGTGTATTTGATTTATTTTATCAACTAAAGTATGGTCATACGACCTCAGTTATGCTGGAGTTGTTTTTTTATTTTTATTGACTGACTGGATTCAAATTAAAATATCCCCCAATACGCTAATGATGATTGCAGTTTCTCTGTTGCGATGCAAAATGTTGTATCAAATTTTGAAGTTATCTATATATTGATCATGTTTCAGGCAAGATTTGTCAAAACCTAAAAATAGTGAGAATTTCCAAAAGTAGACTTCATTATAGAGCTGCTGTATTAGACCATATTTGACTTCATAAGTGAAACATGGCTGGCAGACTTATTGTCAGCACAAAGAAAAAAGGATGTAAATGAAACTAGTGTAAATATGTGTCTTAGATAAAAAATCATCTAGGAAAATATTTCAGCCAAGGAAAAATAAGCTCTGTTGGATGATCAACACTTGGTACAGTTAAACAAATAAATAAAGCATAAATAATGCATTAGACTGTCAGCATCATAGTTCTAAATATATAACTTGAGGCAAAGCAGCATCCAGAAACTTAATTTAACCTGCAGAAAAGCTAGAGGTGATGATATGTTTTACCAATAGTTAAATATGATCATTGGTGAAAAGAAAAGCTCCATTTTATCCGTGCATTCCCCATCTTAACATCTTCATTTAGTATCTGTTTTGAATTACTTCATGCATGACATAATACATCAAAACCTCCCTGATGGTCTCTTTGAAAAGAACATTTTATTACTTTCCCAGTTGTTGAAAGTGGCGTTTTACTTGATGGCATGAGCAAGTCCACTTTTAATGCCATCATAAATTACACTGCCACGCTCTGTCAAGTAAACTCTGCTCAGGGATGGAGGGAAAGGCAAGCCTGAGGAGCATCATTTGAGACTGCACAACTGCAATCCTTTAAATGTTACTTTAAGTGACTTTCTGAACCTAAAAAATTTGCTGAAGCTTCATTGGTTTCACATACTTCAGTAGAAGGCGTTTTCTGATTAACACAACTCCCAAACTTTAAGATCACACAATAAATGCAAGTTTTCCTTTATTTACATAGAAAAGTAGCAGCCGTAGGGGGTCAAACTGGGTGAGGTGCACTGTGAGGAGCAAACCTTGAATGTGTGTGGCGTTGGGCTCCTATGGAGCTCTCTGTCTGAACAAAGAGTGGGATCTGTACCACATTATTCAGAGAGAAGTTAATGAATGGGAAGAGTTAATTTCTTCAGACCAGCATGTTTTTTTTTTTCATGTTTTCATTCATTTCAATCTGTACTCACATCAAAGCTGTTTTCCTATTTTTAAAAGTAGTAAACAAAGCAAAAACAAGTGCACAAACTCACCAGCTGTAAAGTGCAAATAAAAATGAGAGTGCATCGTCCGCTGCAGCAGCCCATTGTGTCAGCGGAGGGAAACGCGGTGACTCTATGAAGGACTTGGAATCGAGCTCTCAGTGTGCCGGCCAGACTCAGTCTTGATCCAAACACCGGCTTTGTCCCATCCTCCTCCGGCGTCTTTTTAACTGAACCCTGGGAACAGCGACCAGAGTCGGCTGCCTCCGGTCTGGTTGCTCCGGACGTGTCTGTTTACCTCCGCTCTGGCCGACCGGTCGCACTGGAGGTGACTGGCTGATACTGGGAGCAAGCCGGTGTGTGTAAAAAAGGAGGAGGGGCAAGAAGGAGGGTGGGAAGTGGTCGCAGTGGTGCTGGTGGGGCAGACAGACTCTATGACTAACTGAGGGCGTGATCGGGTAGCGATTGTTAGCATTAAGAAATAATAATAATAATAATAATTATTATTATTATTATTATTATTATGTAATTATTTGGTAATAACAACGTTATTATTATAAATGGTGCTTATTTCCACCCATGTTCCACCCATTTTCATTTAAAAAAATCTAATAATTAAAACAACTTGGACGGATGTTTACATGGCTATGTTTAATATTCCTAGTGTTGTTAATTAAGCCTACAAGCAATTTAATGATGACTGTAGTTTCTCGCGTGGGGACAAAACCTAACCCCTTCAAAAAAAAAAAAAAAAAAAAAAAAAGGTGGAGAAATGGCGCCATCTGGTGGCGAATGAAAGAGAGTGGGAAGAAAACGAGTGTCGGTCCGAAGTATAAGCTGATTGCTTTGGGACGCCTGCTGACTTGGGGGACCCAGGAGAACTTGAGTTCAAACAGGACAAGCTGACAAATGCACAGGCTGTACATGTAAGAGAAATCTTTGGAGTTTGAATTGTACATTCAACATACGGAGACATACAGCATAGTTTTTCTATAGCTTTACAGAGCAGCTTTGAAACAACTGTTCCTTTTTTCCAGGCATAATGGGAATATGTAAGGAACCTGATCATTCAGTTACTATACCCCATATTTATATCTATCGTTATAAACCATAAAAGAAGTTGTTTTAATGTGTAATTCGAAACTAATTAAGGAAGGACAATATAAAAGGGAAGTCAGTGGAGGACGGTCCTCCAATGAATTTCTGCTTAAGTTCTCATACAATCTTGGGTCAGCTCTGCCTGTAAACAATGTATTTTGTCCCTATGCAAAGTGTAATTGTATGTTTTTTTGTTCGTAAAATTTATTAGAATAAGGATATTCGTTCAACATTTAAGCCATTGAATGTAAATTAAAATAAATCTGTCTTTAAATACAAATTCCTCTCCCTGTTAACCTCCTGCTCTTCACAAGGAGGGTGGTTCCCACTACTTTCCTCACCAGCTTCATAAATGTTTTAGGCTTTTGAGGGCTGACCGGGGAAAGACTTCGCATCTAATTTCATCATATGCTCCTCCGTTTTGTTCCTTTTTTAAGTTCCGCTCCTCTTCTTTTGGCATCTTTCAGCTATAGTGCCCTGCCCTCCTGCATCCAGACTGGCCCAGAAGGAGCTCCCCTTCTCAACATAGCCAAAAATAAACCCCAGGGTAGTCTATATCAAAGTCAACAGCAGGAAGTCACTTCACGTTTTAGGAACTTTTAGGATATGCACCTGTGTCATATTTTTATTATTGAATAAGCACTGTTTAACATATTTACACATAATGTTATGTCAGTTTTGCACATACAAATGTTTGCCTTCTTGTAAAATTCCTTTTTAAAGATATATGGATGGATATTTTTAAACATTTTAACATTACACTGGTTGTGTTTTTTTTATCTTACTGTCCTAACTTCCTTGTAGCATCTGCATCTGGGATTTACTTTGCCGGCTACATTTCTTCGCCGTCCTTGTGTTGAAAGATTTCATTTAAACTCAGTTTTTACTGCAGGAGTATAATCTGACACTGAAAAATAGAGAACATTTCTGGAAAAGTCTGAGGTTTCCAAATCCACCATGGCTGCTGGAGAAAAAAGAACCTCATTTAAATAAGGGTTCTACTGAATCAAAGATCAACAAGAACAACTCATCCCTTTGACTGTTGGTGTTTTGTAGACATTTGAAGGTTCATTTGTTGATTTGATTTTATGTTGATTTGACCGTATGCTTTGAATCACTATCCTGGATCATTTGAATCATTTCAGTTTTCTAGCTGAGTCCTCCAGATTTTTTAAATTCAATTTAATGTTTTTCCTGAAGTGCGTTTTATTTCTTCACTAAATGTATGTGGTCAAACTAAAGGTTGGATTGTTCTAAATTTTTCAGTGTAGGTTTATGCTGGAAAGATGACTCTTTTTTACAAGTTTCTGTACTTCTTTCACATAACTGCTAATGAATGTCAATGGCACTGTTGATTTCAGTAACTCAGTATCTTTTAAAAATGCATTTATAGTCTTTATTACATCAGGTGGATTTAAGATTTAAATCAGGATTGCCAATTTTCAATGACTCTTTAGAGGACCTAAGATTTTATTATTTACTTTAAACAACTCAGAACAGGAAGTAGGCTTACCAGCAGAACAGCTCTCAAACCGTTCTTTGTATGCACAAAGTTCACCAAAGCACAGCTGCATTTCTTATGAGAGCATCTTAGCGTGTACCAGAAGACGTGTGTGTGTGTATGTTGTGTGATAGCTGAAATAAGGTCACTGTTATAGTTCTGACTATTTGAAACCCTGATGGAGGCTCTACTGTGTGTTCCCATTTTCCCCGACACCTCCTTTCCCCCCTACTCTTTGTTCTGTTCGTGTGTGTGTGTGTGTGTGTGTGTATACTTGTATATACTGCTTATAGAGGACCACTTTCACAATTACCAACAGAGGGAGGTCATTTGAGGAAAGTGAGGACCTTTTCCCAGTCCTCACTTTTTTGCAGTTCTACTAGTTAGATTTAGAGGTAAGGTGTGGATTAAGTTTTGATTAAGGTTAGGGTTAGGAATAAACTAGTAATGGTTAGGGTTAGGGAAAATGTCTGGGTTAGGCATAAACACAGTTATTAAAATGAATGGAAGTCAGTACAAAGTCCTTAGTATATATAGATGTTCACAGATGTGTGTGTGTGTGTGTGTGTGTGTGTGTGTGTGTGTGTGTGTGTGTGTGTGTGTGTGTGTGTGTGTGTGTGTCTGGACCACTTCTTTCATGACAAGTGCGGCCCTCCGGGGCTGCTGTTCTCTACAAAGACGCTAATGTGAAGTGACAGGACAGCCAGTGGCGTTCTGCTTGGAGGGGACTTTCTTTGTGGAGGAGACCTGAGAGTCTGTCTCATAGTGGACAACAATAGAAAAAAGACCTTTGAAGGACAAAGGTTTTTTTCTTATTTCTGAAAGCATCTTAGTGCTGTAGTTTCTTGTTTCCACTCTGGCTGTCTTGTCTCCCTCTTTTTCACACATTTTGGAGATTATGCAGACTAGTCATGATTCCTCATGCAGACACACTAAAGACAAGTCTGTTTGCTGATGATCAAACATCCAGTTCATCCTTTCTCAGGCTGAAATATGAGAGCAGAGCTGGTTATATCTGCTCTCACACATAGGAGTTTGAATAAATCGATATTCAAAAATGATTGTGGTGGCCTAGAATTAATCTTAGATGGAAATGATTGTATAATTCAGGCTGAAATACTCTGAGTCTCATGAGGGCCTTCTTTGGGTGACAGAAACAGGTCATTTTTTTGTTGGCTGAAGTCTGCTTTATAACTAAATCAGAACTAAAACAAGCTGCTCTGTTCAGCGTTTCAGACATCAGCATTAACACAAACTTGCTGACTTGCCTCCAAATTGTTGCCTTCACTGGTTGTTGAATAAGCACATAAATGCTTTCTTTATTTAGGTCCATCTCATAAAACTTTAATATCATACATGTGCCACTGGATATAACAAGGAGGAAGATTCTGTTGAGATTTTTTTCCTTTTTGTTTCACCAACATCCCAAGCTTAATGAAGAATAAGTTCAAAGGATGATATGAGGAGGATGTCAATAATTTATGACTGGATTATGCTTTGGTGAGGAAATATTGGTGGAATCATTTTAACATCTGGTGTCGTTCCATTGTTTGCCGCTTGGGGGCCTTCTTTCTGGGGCCGTTTTAGATTGAACGATGGCGCATCAATGGAAACACAAGCCGGAGAAAACAGGACATTAGGAGGTTTTACTTCAAAATAAAAGAAATACCATGAGCCGTGGTGACCTTAAGGCGTATCTATAGTACGAAACAAGATGAATCATACTGGTGCAAATATTTAAAGCACTCTTATTAGATGATAATAAATTAAAATCACAATAAATCCACAAAGTAAACTTATACAAGCAAGCACAAATTTGTTGGTAGCCTTAAAGCTCCTTGAAACATTGTTTTATTTCTCCTGAACAGGGAGCTATCAAAAGCAATTGTCTAATTTATATTTACAAGCCTGTAGTGTGAAATATTTTCTGAGTAAAATTTTAAGCTATTCATAGGTTTTTAAAAGCTATAGTAATATTTTGTATGGACATATTTGTTGGAACTCATAAAAAGACTAATAATCCTTGCGTTATAGTCATTTTTCAAACTATATATCGAACCGTAATATCACAGTTGCCTTCAAGCTTTTCATCATCGATTCAGTCTATTTAAATGGAGAGAACACCATACTGGGCAGCTTGATATTGTGATTTGCAGCACTCTAAATTTAATTTAAATTCAATCTAAAAAGACAGATGTAGAAGCGGTTCAGAAAGAAGATTATACAACAAAGCCATCTCCAAACAGCTTCATGCTCCTGTAACCAGAGATGAAAATTTTATTTTTAAAAAAAGAAGGTTCATCTGTTCATTTGAGGAAATCCAACTCCAGATTAATAAAATTATACAGATGATAGAAAAAGAGCCAAAATATACATCCAAAACCATTCATTTGAAAGAAGACCCAGTAACATATGTCTATACATATTGACAATCCCAAGGTTTGAAGACTATCCTTTGACCTGAGGAGATAAAACTAGAGCTTTTTCGGAAGTCACATCCGCTCTTTGTTAACAAAAGGGAACACAAAATAAACCCCATACTGCTCTGAAACACGGGGGGTCAGTTTGGTTTGGAGATCTTTGCTTGGCAAGGCCTTCTGGAGCAAAACATGCAACCCCACGTCAAAATGCTCCAGTTCAGTCACTGGTCATTGTTTCAACTAAACGGTAACCCAAAACATACAGCTAAATGCATTAGACTGAAACTGTCATGTGTGTTAGTGGATTTTTCTGTGAGTGTGAGTCTCATTTCTAGTGAGGATCTCTGCAGAGGGATGCACACCTGCAACTTATTCCCTCATCAGGCCACTTAGGATTTAAGGAGCTGCAGGGCACCCACTCTGCTGGATGATTGTCCTTTACAGTTGTCTCTAGCCTTCAAGGGGCTTCAAGGGAACTGGCTTGTGGAAGCTCTCATGCTTGCTTGCTTGCTTGCTTGCTTGCTTGCTTGCTTGCTTGCTTGCTTGCTTGCTTAGCTTAGCTTAGCTTAGCTCAGCTCAAACTTACCTTCCCTTTCAAGAAAAGATCTGTTCCAGACCAAACTATCTCCATATCTTTTGCTCCATTCTCTCATTCCTCGGATCCAGAGACTTCTTACCTCACACCCCACAATCTGCTCAGGAACTCGGCCTCTGCCCTCTGCCTCCACACCTGGATCAATATTGCCTCCTCAAACCTCTGCACACTGTCGCTGGGTCTGTAAGCTCATTCTCACTCCCAAAAACACATCAGCTTCGTTGTTTCTCCATAAACCTGCAACTAACTGTCCTCTCCTCCTTCTGATCCAGAAAATGGAACATCTTCAGTTGCACATTTCTGAATTTGTAAATAAAGTCTTTGCATTTTACCACCTGAGTTCAAGCATGATTCTGCAGGTGGGTCAGGAAATTAACAAACATAACAGAAAAGGCAACATTCTGTTTCTAAATGGTTCTCCATGAGCCAAGAGATTTGTCCTATTGAACAATGGGAAGAGCTAAAAACTGTAGTATGAAAGTGCAGCCCTTCAAATCTGAGACCTCTTGTGCAGTTTGCTCAGGAAGACTGGGCCTAATATGTTAGCAAATGGACACATCTCACTGTGAATTCCAGAGATCGTTTATTCTTAGCAATTCTTGTATAAGGGCTGCAATATAACTTTAATTTAAAGATGCTGTCTTTCTTTTGTGTAAGCCAAGTTCATTTGTTCATATTCCATATTCAACTGAAAGGCATTTGGCTGATCTATATATCAACTAAACCTTAGCCATTAGCCTGTCAAGTTCAGACAGTTTGCATATAAAACTACAGTTAAAGCTAGCTATAAAATCAAGTAGGATTAGAATATGGTATGTTTTTCAAAAATAAAATATATGGTTAGGGAATACAAACTCTCTAAACTGTTACTATTTGTCAAACCAGTCCTATAATAGTTACTACTTTTTATTTTGAAAGGCTCAATAGGAAATTAAAGGGGCTCCTGGTTGTGCCTTGACAGCGCTGTAAGTCACATGGTATTGCCAAACCGAGAGCTGATGGAGCCAGATGAAAGAAGCAGGAGGCGAGCCCCTCCGCTTGCGCGTCAGCATCCCCTCAAATAGAAATCCGCTGCTGTCACTTCAGCCCTGCTCGCATAGAGACTGACGGCTGCAAACGATAATTAAAGGCTGATCCTGTCTGGGCATGCAGCGTTTCATATTATTTTTATTCAATGTGATGCCAGAGGAGGAGAGTGAAGGGAGGCTGTGAGGAGCGTTACGGAGAATGGTAGTGAGGATCAAGGCGCGCTGTCCCAGGAGAACTCATCCGAAGAGCTGTCCGTGAGAGACCGGGATGCTCTTCTAACACCACTCGGGGCGGGTAAGTGGCTAATAGCTTTTAATGGCTTAAAATCAGAGTTCCTCACACGAGAGTTTAAGGGTTCTTGTTTCCTCTAATCGCCTGTCAATAATACCAACTACATCGATCCCACCTGTCTGATCAATTCTTAATATGCTTTTTTAAAGTGCACACAACCAGCAGGTGAACCACGAGTAAAGGCAGTTGCTAACTGGAAGAAATAGTGCGCTCAGCCCGTGCGCACGCCGGTACCTTACAGTGACGCGCGCGCACATCCTCGGGGTTTAACGCCATGCAGTGCGCTTCAGTGGGGGATTGCGAGGTCGATCGTGTCTCTTTAAAGTTTTGATTAGAGTGAACATGTGTTGCACACAGCGGCCTCAGCGGCTAATTAATACAGCCTTTGTAAGGGGCTTCTCCTATCACAGGCGCTCATCATTAATCCAATGATGGCCCGGAGGGCGTGGGTTGGTGTCCGCGCTGATAAGAGGAAGGCACTAGTCCTGCTCTCACACTCGGCTGATTAATTATAGACTCTGGCTGTGATGTCCACTGAAATGATGCACACATCTCAGATAGGAATAGCAGTTTATTTTAAATAAATTCTCACCATTTATGTGTGACTCTTTAAATCAATTTTTTTTTTTTTTCTTCAAATGCCGGATTTACCAACACTGGATTTAAATTTCGGTCGTCCTTCTTTTGCAGTGCTGATCTGGGCGATATTCTTTTCTTATTTTTGGTGAAATACATAAAGGCGTCAAAGGCAATGCACACTGTTCTGCTAAATATCTAGGTGTGGGTGTGAGAAGAACTTCTACATGAGGCCCAGCGCATGCAGATGAATAAAAATCCACTTACTATGCTGCAAGGGTCTCCGTCTGCTGTGTAGAGGTGTGTGTGTGTGTGTGTGTGTGTGTGTGTGTGTGTGTGTGTGTGAAGCTCACCTCATTACACTCATTGTGTTGACTTAAGCAGTAGGGTCACCCCTGAGGCCCATTCACCTGCCTTATTGAGGAGCGATGCTCAGAATTACACCACACTCCGAGGTGGGAGAGGCTTTTCAGCTTACATGATCAAGTTTAACACTGGTACTCCAGACTAAAGCGTCATGTATTAATCTGATGTGCTGTAAATATTCTGGCTGAAGTGGATTAAGCTGCTCCCCAATCCTCACAAGCGTATTCTGACGAGAGGTGCTTAAATCTTTTATCCTGTTTTTTTTTTTTTTTTTTTTTTAACTTTGTGAAGGAGCTCCAGGTTCTATTTGACTCCTGAGAAATTATGTTTGCAGCCTGCCCACCCACGCGTTGCACTAAATTTCTCCACAAAATGACAAAACTAAACAATCTTCCGTTTACAGTTGCGTATTTCCAGAAAGTTTTCCAATATTCTCCCTTTTGTATGTATTAAACATCAAGCAACATCAAACTGGAAAACCCGGAGACAATGAACCACTTTTTAAGGTGGAGTTTTGCCTTCAGTTGAGGGTGATAGAACAGGGAGCTGGATTTCACCAGGCAAAGACCAACTCCTGCTGATGCACTTAAGGTGACATGACTGAAGCTCTCCTTCCTCCTCATCTTATCCAGCTTCTATCCTTTTATGCTTTTCAAATTTTCATCCTACAGAAATACTCTGTAGTTCATTTGTGCATCTTTACTGTGGTGTGTCAACATATGGCACATGCAGTACCTTCAAAAGTATTCATGCTGCTTGAACGTTTTTACATTTTGTTATGCTGCAGCCATATTATGTCCATGCATTTTGTGTCCCTACCACTCTTGAAGCTCAAACACTAAAAATACTTGTGAAGTGTGGGCATTAAAGGCAGGTTGAGTCTGTTTAACTGGTCAAATACGTTAACAATATTCAGAGCATGAATGCCTGACACCTGTAATATAATATCCTACCTAATACTGCATCAAAGCAGTCTTGTGTGATTTATTTATTTATTTTTTTTAAATATATATTGCATACATTGATATTGGGATGAGAACTGTGGTTTAATATAGTCTGCAGTTCTAGTATATAGAGGAGCACTACAGTACTCTGCATTGAACACCTCTCTGTGTGATATTCAAAGCTTAATAATAGAATATTATTTAATCTGTTTTATTTTTCCTCAACTCCTTCTTTCAACTCCTTCCTTCTATTGGTTAGACTTAATTTCATTTAGGGATATCACAGTAAAAAAGGCTGAATAAAAATGCACGCCACGCGTTTCAGATTTTTCTGTCTTTTACAAACTTACAGAAGTGTTTTCCGTTCCTGTCTCCTGCACTCTTTAATGGCATCAACCATTCATCTAAAAACACACAACATCTGAGCCCTGACCAACTCTAGATCCTATGTCTATAAATGGCTGACTTACAAAGCCAACAGCATCCTTCTGGGCACATGGGACTCAGAGAAGGTGGCCTGTCAGCTTTGGATCTAAAAAAACTTTTTAGAAAAGTAAAATTGGTAATTCTTTCACTATCTTTCTGTATCACCCTAAAGCTGTTCAGGTTTGTGGGCAGCTGGAGCTTATCTCAGGTGACGATGCATTGCAAGGAACATACAGAGTTGCTTCTACTAAACATCAATTTAAAGTGACTGATTAACCCAACATGCTTGTTTAAAACTGCAGGAGCAGCCAGAGAAAAGCAAAGCAGGCACAGGGATAACATGCAAACTCCACACAGAAAGGCTCCAGCTGCTAGCTGCTGGAACCAACTACACATAAACCATTCACTGTAATTCTATTTTCAAGGTTAAAGGGATAGTTCAGATTCTTTGAAATGTGGTTCTGTGGAGTTATAATCAGTAATAGCTCCTATATCTGTAGTAGACAGATGTCATATTGCCCTGAGTTGTGGGAAAGTGATGAAATTCCCAGCGGCACTGTGCTCACAAACCTGTTCATTTGTGTTGCATGTGTGGAACACGTACTGTGCAGGGGTCAAAGTTTAACAAATTTCAACTTTGACTGTGGTGCATGGCCAGTCAACAATTCAATTCAGATTATTTATATAGTGCCAATTTTGCAACAATCTCAAGATACTTTACAAAAAATAACTTCAATTCAATCATATATAAATTCAACATACATACAACTGATCCGAGTTATCAAACAGTACAGCAAGCTCAATTAATTATTCAAAGTAATTTAAAAAGTTTATATCTAAGGAAACCCAGCAGATTGCATTGAGTCATTGACTTGCATCATTCACTCCTCCTGGACAAGCAGGTAGTGACAGCAGAAAATCCCTTCTATTATGTCGTTGACTTTACAGCAATCCCTCATACTGAGCATGCATGTAGTGACAGTGGAGAGGAAAAACTCCCCTTTAACAGGAAGAAACCTCCAGCAGAACCTGGCTCAGTACAATCGGCCATCTGCCTTGACCGACTGGGGGTTTGAGAAGACAGAGCAGAACGCACAAGCAACAGATGAACTGATGTAAGATTATTTTCGATGTTCATGAAAGTAAAACGGAGAACGATTAGTTAATGGCATCATTATCTCAGCTAATGCGATCCTCCAGGAAGGCATCACAGCCAAACAGAACCAGACCAAGTGTAGCTTCTTCGGAGAGAAAAATTACTGAGAGAAGACAAAAAGTTAACAGTTAAAATAACAGCAAATAATGCAAATTGGGGAGTAGTAGAAGAAAAAAGTGAGAAAAAGTGGTCAATTTGTTCTCCAGTAGCCTAAGCCTATGGCAGCATAACTATAGAAATAGCTCAGGATAACCTAAGCCTGATTAAGTATAAGCTTTATTATAAAAGACAGTTTTAAGCCTAGTCTTAAAAGTAGAGAGGGTGTCTGCCTCACGGACTAAAACTGCAATCTGGTTCCACAGGAGAGGAGCCTGATAACTAAAGGATCTGCCTCCCATTTTACTTTTAGAAACTCTAGGAACCACTAGTAAACCTGGAGTCTGAGAGCGAAGTGCTCTGTTAGGAATATATGGAACAATCAGATCTCTGATGTATGATGGAGCTTGATTATTAAGGGCTTTATATGTGAGAAGAAGAATCTTAAATTCTATTCTGGATTTAATAGGGAACCAATTAAGGGAAACTAAGATAGGAGAAATATGAGCTCTCTTTTTAATTTTCATCAGAACTCTTGCTGCTGCATTTTGGATCAGCTGAAGGCTTTTAACTGCATTCTGTGAACTTCCTGATAGTAAAGAATTACAGTTTACTACTGTAACTGAAGTAACAAATACATGGACTAAGACATATATGCAAGATATATCTATCAAACTGTTCCTAACAAAGCAGAAAGTAGCAATTCAGTGTGGAAATGGAGCTCCTTCTTAAAACCCACAATGCTCTTTTTATTATAGAAACGTATCACAGCTTTCTTTCCCTTGTTGTTTCTCTTTGTTTCTGTCTCACTAAGGCAGTTCTATTATAGATTCACCAGACAAAATGCATCATCGTAACATATAGGACTGCAGTTTTGCAAATAAATCATAGCCATTATCCAATTATTATTTTGAACTGTTTTTGTGCTCTGCTCCATGAAACTGTGCTGGAGAAATATAGGTTCACTGCTGAATCCCACGGCAAGCTCAGTGGAGCTGCTTTGGGTCTGAAAGCCATTTTGGCTGGTGTTAAAGCTACTTAAACTACTGCAATATAACATTGTATCTGTGGGGTATAATGTTATATTGGTGGATATTAATTGTCTACACTTGCACAGTTACTAGTTGTTAAGTTTGTGTAATTGAGGGTTGACACTGTCAGCTGTATCAATCTTGGTCTTGTCTGTCTGCTTTTTGTTGGCCAAGAATAGAAAAAACCTTTTTAAATTTTATATCAAGCTGTCATTTGTGCAACTGGATCAAAGATCATTTGTTTCTCTGTTGTAGTTGTTTAGAAGTTTTCTCAACAGACCTGCAATTGTGCAACCTTAACCTCCGTAACTTTGCATCATAACACAGTTCAGATGAAAAAATAGCAACAAACCCAGCAACAGTTTGAGTGATAAACAGGAGCTATTTGCTAATATAACGTATCCTGTGCACTTGAACATCTTCAGTTTGAGTTGTTTTAAATTGCTAAAATAACCCAAAGCCGGGGCACTTATCTGACCTACTGTTAGCCTTTCCTCTCTCTGAGGATTTCTTCTCTTTTCTTCAAACTCACAGATATATTAGGTTACTACAGAATATCACTTCAAAGCATACAAACTATCCCTTTAAGCAAAGCAATTTTTTTTTCTGTCAAGACAGCTCAATAGATAGTAGGATGGACCATTCCTGGTTATCACATTGCCAGTTGCTGCCCCACTGGGAACTTCTTTCAGTATAACAAGTGTGACCTGAAAGTCTGTCAGATTTGCAGTAGTCATTGCGTGAAATACTTACCAAACGGAGTGAGGAGGTATTTTGTATTTTTTTTAAAGTTCACACAATATCAGTCATTTAAAAATCTGGCTCTTATTTAAATGCTGATAGTAACAGCTTTGATTTGACTCACTGGCAAGCCAAAGCCATGTGGGTACTCTCTTAAAATGTTTGTCAAGAGCTCAGTTGGGGATGGATGTCTCATTGGTCCTGGTGCTAGTTTTCACATTTATAAATATGAGTTTAAGAAGCAATCAGTATAAAAGTTACTGTAAAGTGCTGTAAGCTCCTTAAAATGTTACTTAATTTTACTGCTTGTAAGTAAAAGAAATCATCAGAATTATCAGTTGTTATCAAACAAAGTTTTAAATGCAAAATGCATTACCTGGAATATTTTTAAACCTACGGATGTGTGAAAAAAAATTTTTTTGCTTTTTTTTTTTTTTTTTTTTTTTTAAATCACATGTATCACATTTTTTACTGAAATCCTATTGATAACTATAGGCACATAGGGTTTGTTGTCACAAGGTTTTAAAGTACCTTAGATGGTTAATTACTCTTTGTTACAATTAATTGCAAACCTAACCAGGATACCTAAATTAAGACTTGAGGATTAATTTCAAAAAGGAATGGTTATTGTAGGATGTTTCAGTGATGAATGATTATTGTAAGAGTAAAAGACTCCAGTCTACCTCATTCTAATGGCGAGAAAAGAACATAAGTATGTTTGTTTTGAACTTCCTAGGGAGTCCACAGCCCTGAAATGTGAAAAAAAACAAATGAAATTGTTCATTTCTGCTATTGTTTTGACAGATATTTATGTGTTTCAAGTTGTTCCTAAATGAATCAAGATGAATAAACTTCTTCTGAAATGTAGAGCCTATGTTTCTTGAAAGTCAGTTGGCTTTCTGAAACAGGTGTTGAGCCAATCAGAAACTGAGAATGCAACAGCCTTTTCTGATAGTGGAGGGACCTTTCTTTTCAAGGAAGCTCTCTCCTACACTCTGTGCACAGGGTGGGGATTATCAATCATTCTTGTTCCACATTATACTCATTTCTAATGCAGCCAAAACACTATTGTAGCCTTCTGCTCACACTTATGTGGCATACAGATTGCCAGTTTCATTCACTCTCACATTATCCTTCTGTCTTTAAATAAAATATTATCTCCGAATTGTCATCCTGCTGCCAAACAGAGAAGAAAAGAGTGCATATTGAGCACATTTAGGGTTTTGAAAATGTCAGCAATTGTCCGTGGCCTTTGGTTCTTGTAAAAGGTGCAAAATTGTGATGCGAGCTTCACAGATCACAGAGTAAATGGTCCATGAATCCTTGCAGTGTGCACGTGCACATGCTTGTGTACGTGTCAGCTGTCTGTTTGTGAACGTGTGATAGCTCAGAGACCACAGGGTGATGTAAATTGGCCAGTCAGCTGGACAGATGTGCCCTGGCCCGGACTTGGAAGTGCGGGGCTTCAAACTGGCCTGCCACCCAGGATTAGTGCCATGGATCTGTAACCAAAGGGCTGAAGACTGAAAAACTCAGTTTTGTTAAAATATTCTGTTATTTATTTTTGTGTACTAAGCAACAAGAAGGAAGGAACTCAGAAAGATTAAAAAAAAAAAAAAAGGATTATTCTTGTTTATTCAACATATAAAAATGTAAAAACACAAGCTTTTCACTGTGACAGCTGTAGAGTTTTGAATCCTTCTTTCTAATTGTCGAGTTCTGTGACAGTTCAGTATCGGTCTCGGTCTGAGCTAAATACATTTCAGGCTCAGTGTGGCAATCGGTTGCCATAAAAGCAGGAGCACTGTAATTCATAACTATTGATTGGTGTCTGAGCAGTGTTTCAGCAAAACGACTCTGAACACAACTCCATACAGAAGCAAGCAGAGTAAATAAAGCAAAGTGGTAGCGATGATTTACATAGTTATGCTGTTTTCTCCACTACCTCTTTTTCTTAATTTGCAATACACTCGCGATGCAGGAACATTAAATTATGTTTTCTCAGAACATTGTTGGTATACTTAAGGTAGCACAGATGATGCTGCACATCATCTGCTTCCATTTAGATGCCTGTCTTGGGCCCTAGAAGGTTAGATTCCCCTCTACTGAAGCTTAAACCGGCTGGTATATAAACCCTACTGGTGCTAATCTGATTATTTTAGCTTTTAAAACATAGACAGCTATTATACATTGGGAGATTGCTTTGTATTTAGGTAGAAATGTTGATGCCATGATTGCAGTTTTTCTAGACTATTTTACTTTTTTGGGGTGGGGTGTAACATATTGATAAGATTTCAGAAAGTGAGGTTAAGATCAGCTGGTATTCTGAAGACATTTCCCAAATGTACTCAAGTTTTTTCCAGAATTGTGCAGATTTAGGCCAGCACTTTAAATCAAATATCCTCAAATTGTTATCAGTTTAATTCTCAGTTTGAAGAGTTACTTTATTGTACAGCTGAGGGAATAGTTCAGAATGGCCTGTTGGGACATTGCAGGGTTTCCTATCTGGGAACGGGTTGACACGATGCCAATGACACGACTGTAGAACAACCACATGGTTTTAATTATCACCATTTCAAACTGAATGTTTTTTAAAAACATTTATTTACTATATTCACACTGTAATTATACTGAACTGAAATTATAACTCTACTGTAGTAATCTAATGGCACAGTTTGAAGCCTGGCTGAGAGCATTTTATTTTTCTGCATTTCTTGAAAAAGAGCTCTAACGCCCTGTTGTAAGATGCCCCTCCTGACTCTCCACTTTTCTCTGCTTCACTCACCTCCTAGATCTCAATTAATTAAATATTCTCATTGAAAAACTTTTATTATTAACACAGTGGAATTGATTGAGAAGAAAATAACACAAAAATTATCAATGTAAATCAAAATTATTACACCATGGAGATCTGGATTTGGATTCATACTCAATATGAAAGTGGAAAATAACATGACAGGCTGATTCAACATCAGTGAATATTCCTCAAGACAAGTCTAATTGAGGCTCAGTAGTGTGTGTGGCCTCCATGTGCCTGTATAACCTTCCAACAACGCCTGGGCATGCTCCTGATGAGACAACGGATGATCTCCTGAGGGTTCTCTTCCCAGACCTGGATAAGAGCATCAGTTAGCTCATGAACGGTCTGTGGTGTGACGTGGCGTTGGTGGATTGACCAAAACATGGTGTCCCAGATGTGCTTAATTGGACTCAGCTCTGGAGAACGGGCAGAGCAGGCCATAACATCAATACCCTCATCATGCAGGAACTGCTGACACATTTTAGCCACATGAGGCCTAGCATTGTCATGGATAAGAAGGAACCCAGGGCCCACTGCACCAGCATATGGTCTCACAGTGGGTCTAAGGATCTCATCCCGGTACCTTATGGCTGTCAGAGCACCTCTGGCTAACACATGGAGGGCCATTTTGGTGTTCTCTAGCAAATGCCAATCGTCCTGCACGGTGTTGGGCTGCAAGCACAGGCCCAATATGTGGATGTCAGGCCTTCATACCACACTGATGGAGTCTATTTCTGACTGTTTGAGTAGAAACATGCACTGTGGCCTGCTGGAGGTCATTTTGTAGGGCCCTGGCAGTGGACCTCCTGTTCCTCCTTGCACAAAGGACAAGGTAGCGGTCCTGCTACTGGGTTGTAGCCCTCCTACGGCCCCGTCCATGTTTCCTGGTGTACTGGCCTATCTTCTGGTACCTATTCCATGCTCTGGACACTGTGCTGAGAGACAAAGCAAATCTTCTTGCCACCGCTCACATTGATGTTCTGTCTTGGATTAGCTGCACTACTTGAGCAACTTCAGTGGGCTGTATAAAACGCCTCATGATGCCTCTATGCATGACAGCACTGACGAAATGAAAAAGTGACTAAAAGTTCAACCAGAAAGGACAAGAACAGAGAAATGATCTGTGGTCACTACCTGCAGAATCATTCTTTTGTAGGGGTTGTCTTGCTAATTGCCTCTCATTTCCACCCGTTGTATGTTCCATTTGCACAGCAACAAGTGAAATTGATTCACAAGAAGTGTTACTACCTAACTGGTGACATTGATTCCACAAAGGTGTGACAGATTTGGAGTTACATTGCTTTAAGTGTTCCCTTTATTTTTTATGAACAGTATATATATGACCTAACTTCATTCTGAAGGTTTGGTGGCTTTTATTTTGCCATGGTGATGTGTCACGATCAAATACATGTAGAGGAAGCCCTGCATTAAAAACTATTTAACCATGAGTCATCAAGAAGGTCCTTTACCAACTTTTTTCACAGAAAATCAATGGAAATTCTTAGTTATTTATTGAAAATAGAATGTTTATATGCATTAATTAGAGCTTGTTTGTCAATAGAAAACTACACATACTCTATTGTGTTTATAGCATTTTTTTTTTTTTTTTTTTAGAAATAGAAGCCAAATCATGAAGTGGGGGCTAGATGTGTCTAAAAAGTCAAACTCAAAAAGCATTTTTTCCTCTTACTGGGCTGGATTTTGGTTATCATTTCTGACATTTGTTTAGTTCTTGAGGATGTAGTATGGAAGGTCTCTATTTTAGGCTATCTATTTTGTACATATCAACCTCAGGATATTTGACTTGCCTTGACCTCAGCACTGTGAATCCATGACAGTTTGTTCACGTCACTCATGGTTTCATTGCTGAATTTGCTCCACTCAGTGTTCGGAGCATGCTTGAAAAATCCTCACAGTCACTGCTCAGTGAGTGGAGAAGAGTTTGTTTTCAGCCATTTTTTACTCAGACTTAAAGTTTGTCACTCATTCTGGGTGGAGAAGTGTTTCTCCCCAAAACAGTCTAATCTGCACAATCAGAGCAAACCTTCGGGATCTCATTAGCAGGGATGGGATGCTTCTCTCAATTGCTGCTTCTTTTTTTACCCTTTATGTCACATCCGCATTCTCCTCAAAAAGGAAAAAAAAAAAAAAGTAGCATGCTCGTGCTTCAAGACAAGAAAGCATGTTACAAAACTAGTCTAATGCACTCATTTATGAATCAAAACAGCAGCTCACTGGCTGCAGGTGTGTTTCAGCGTTATTTTACACTTTAAAACATTAAGAAAGAAACCAATACATTTCCTTAACAAATTCCAACAATAGCTCTCAAAAGTGTTTTCAGCTCAGTAAAAAAAGAAGAAAAAGACTATGACAAATTGCTTCAAAATTTCTTTCTACCTTTAGTCTGACATAGATTTTCTAGACAGTAACAATTTGCAGTGTTAATTTTATTGCTTTATGTAGACTGGAAAGAGTGCATGTTAAATCTTAGGTTTACTGCAGTGTAGCTTATGGACCAGTTGTAGGTTTTCAAATTAAGAGCCAGTGACCAGAAGCACTTGCCAGTAGTTGAATAAAGAAAGTGAAAGTCTTAACCTGCTGGTAAAAAAAAAACAACACAGTTTTCTTTTGTGTATGTCACTGATGCATTTCTTATCTGAGTAGACCTAAACAGGTTGTGTCCTTCACTAACAACAACAAACAACAATGTGGGAAATATTTGGCAGCCTAAACTATTCTTTTCCCAATATTCCTGCATGTGTTGCCATGGTTACGCCTGTTGTTCCTTTTATGACGTAATTGCAAACACCCTATGGGTGTGTGATTGTATAGGTTGTGATAATTTAGTAGAATTTAATGCATAGAGGTCATATATGAGCATTTGAAATCGTAGGTCAGCCAGTTGAAAAATGTTACAACTCCTCCTACCATAACATTAAAGTGAGATTACCTCGCAACATGGCCTCAAACCCTAACCATGCTATGAATCATGAAAACAGACTGCTATCATTTGGTTTTATTTGTGTATGCATCTTTGTAAACAAAAGTGTTATGATGCAAGGTAAATTTGGGACATGTTCTCACAATAAATTGATATTGTATTGTAGGCTTGTGTTTCTGCACATTTCTGAGCTTTTTGTCCAAGACTGTCTGCATGCATAAAGTTCTCTTCCTGTCAAGAGGCACAGAAGCTAGTTGTCGAGTTCACCTTTCCAACCTTAACTGTTTAATCGATTCCTCTGACAGTCACACAGGTGTTGCTAATGCAGGATCAGCTTCTGCACTCAAAAATGACAGTGGGGCAGTCATGCTGAATGCTCCCTTTATTTATTCATTATCATGCAGTTTGCTCCTATGCTCTGCACTCTCAGAGGACTCGTCTCACCTGTTTCACCTCCTGAGGTTCCTGGGACAGTGGGGTGCTTGGTATCAGATCTGTCTTGGGTTTATTTGATCAAAGAATGCTCACCAAAAAAATCTCTGCCTCAGCTTGAGCTCACCATGAATGAGAGAGGCTGTGGGGACAGAGAAAGTTAGAGGAAGAATGAAGGGTGGAGTTTAGGGCTCAGGGGATGACGGCAAGGCAGATCCCATATTGATTGGTTTAGTAAGAGAATCCTCAGGCTTTTAGTGGTGCTCCTTAATAATAGGAGCTTGTGGAAAGAGAGATCACATCATCTGAACTCCACTCCAGAGGCTGCCTTCAGCTTTAAAGAATAATTCACAGCAGTAACAAAACAAAAACAACAAAAAGGTCAATTCAATTCACTACGAGAGATTGGGAATATAGTAGAGAGTAAATATTTTGCCAATTCTTCTTTGCAAAACAGCTCAAATTCAATCAGATTCATAGATGAGTATCTTCGAACAGGAATTACCAAGTCTTCACACAGATTCTCAATTGAATTCAGGTTTAAACTTTGTCTGGGCCATTCAAACAAATGAATATGTTTTGAGCTAAGCCATTCCACTCTACCTGTTTGTTTAGAGTTTTTTTCCTGCTGGAAGGTTCTCCACCTCAGAATCAAGTCTTTTGCAGCCTCTAACAGATTTTCTACTTGGTTTGCTGTGTGTTTAGCTTCATCCATCCTCCTATTAACTCTGACTAGCTTTCCTGTCATGCTAAAGTAAGACACCCCCCCGTTATAGTTGACGCATTGAACTAGGCACAAGGTGGTAAGCGTCAGTTACGCAATCTCCGTGCCGGCGCTTTGGTCATGCACCAAATTGATTGATTTAATTGATCGTGCACCTCCAAATTTTTATGGAACTTGCTGTGGATCATGCGCGCCATCTTTCATTCAAAATGGTCTATTTGGAAGGTTGTCTTGCAGAGCAGGTTTGCCTGTACCGACATGTATATGATCTGTGTTCCTTGGTCTCCATTATCCATTTTGGTCACTATTGTTCTTTAACAAACCTCTGAGACCTTTAAAGAACAACTGGATTCATAATACTGGGCGTAAATCACCCTCAGGTGAATTCAGTTCACTACTTAGAAGCAACTGGTGGGATGCATGCCACACTTGTCAGATTTTTATTTGTAAAAAATATTGATGACAATTAATTATTTTCCTTCTCCTTCATATTGTACACCACTCTGTGTTGGTCTATCACATAAAATCCAAATAAAATACATTGAAGTTTGTGGTTATAATGTGACAAAATGTGATAAAGTTTATGATTCTGTTTGTGCAAGGCACTATAAACTCATCATCAATCTTCTCCAGATCTTGCAGATGGTTTTTGTGCATGTTGTGGTTTGTTGGCACTGACGTATAGTTCTTTTTTTTTTTTTTTTTTTTTTTTTTTTACCCTCTCTCTCCTTCTGCACCCATGCTTTCCGTGTATCTTTGTGTTAAATCAAGAGCCTGGTGTCAGAGAAACCCAGAGCTATTTTAGGAGGCAGATGAGTGTGTTGAGCGAGAAAGCGAGGTGACACAACTGGAGTTGAGATTGCTCAGTGTCTGAAAACCTTGAAAATGTCTTGCTTTAGAGCTGTGCAACCCCCACCCCACCCAACACCTTGCAGGTTGCTCGAAGCCACCATCAGATAATAGCTGTGGAAGCAAGTTGCACATCAAAAGCCTGAAGATAGCAACCATTTTACAGACAGTTGCTTTTCCACATTGTATTGTTGAACACTGTATGTGGTTAATTTATATTTGTTGGCATCCCCTACAAAAATGTGCATCTATGTGGTCACATATTCATACTTACATTATAAATATGAAGGCAGTTATTGTGTGAAAAAACTTTGAAGAACATGCAGCATTCTCTACTTTTGTACAAGAATATTAGTGAGTGAAGAGCTATTTTTACTCTATTTTTGATTATTTAATTTTATTCTTTATGTATTCACCTCTACATGAAAGAGAGCTGCAGTCCCAAGCGATTTCTTTTTTTCTTCTCGCATGCTTTTCTTCTTTTCATGTGCACTCATGAAAGCAGATTGATATTTTTGTAAAAAGCCATGATCGCATTTTGCCCTTGATTTGATGGGGAATCTGCACACCTCTGTTTTTGTTAAGCTAACTCACTTAGTCCTTCTGTATGCCAACAGATTTGTGCATATATTCACTGCTTGTTGTGTTTTTTACAATGTATGCTTGCACTTGTTTAATGAAAACATCATCCCCAAAGACGCTCTCGGCCTTCTTTCACTCTTCTGATCAATAGCAACTGTTGTGAAATCTTTGCAAACCCAATTAACCAAAGTCTGCACTAACTAAATTAGTAGCACCCGCTGAACTTTATAAACTAAACTGACACTAGAAAACATGTAGCTCATCAAACCTGCAAGCCCAGCAGGTTAGGCAGTCTGGAATCACTACACATTTCATTAACTCCTTCCATGCTGAGCATTGATGTCTCTAAAATATTATGTATGATGTTGTGTTTGCTCACTCTAATTACACAAGGGATTCTTTTTAATCGTTAATACTGTTGTGATTGCTTAAAATAAGCCAGGGAGCCCAAAGGGCAGCCCAGGGCCCATTTGTGGCCCATTTGTGGCCCTTAGAATGATTTGTGTGGCCCTCGATCACAATTTTAAAAATCACACACACACACACACACACACACACACATACACATATATATATATATATATATATATATATATATATATATATATATATATATATATATATATATATATATATATATATATGGTTTTTCCATATATATATATATATATGGTTTATATATATATGGTTTATATATATATATATATATATATATATATATATACATATGGTTTTTCCATATATATATATATATATATATATATATATATATATATATATATATATATATATATATATATATATATATGTATATGTGTGTGTGTGTGTGTGTGTGTGTGTGTAAAGAATAATGCTGTGATGCCAGACAAATTTCAGACTTGTTCTGACAATAAAGGAATATCATATCATATCATCATTGTATCATGTTGACATAGGACCTGCTACATGTCTTACTGCTGTTGAACAACAGCAACCTAAAGCTCCACCTTTCTTTCTGTGTTGCCACTGTATATGACTGACAAACATCTATATTAACAAAAAGCAGATATCAATAATACTGGAGCTCTGATTTAAGTTAAGGATTTTCTTGTCTTTGCTTGGTAACTGTGTTTGATCAAAAGTGTTGAGATAGAATGAGCAAACCTAAATTGCTGTAACAAGACATGACAAACATTACATGACAAAGACAACTGACATGACATAGTGATATCCCAACAAACAGTTATGGGTTACCACTTTAAGGAGCTGCACATAATGTCATTTTTAGTATAGCAACAAGCACTTCAGCATGATGAGATTTGTTATCTGTGACTTTTCTGCCATTTTTGAGGTTGTGAGTGGATGAGAATGCGTAGTAACTTGGCAGCAGCTGTGCGGGAGTGGAGGTGTATGGTAGGTGGCCTTGGACAAGGAGTGTAAAGAAAGGCAGAGTGACTCACCAAGAGAGAAACCTTCAGAGTCCATTGACAAGCAGCCCACAGAGCCTTCTCCATCTGTGCTGTTGTGTAGGATAGTCAGAAAAGGCAGGAGAGTGATGGGGAAACATGTATGTAGGTTAACGTTTCAAAATTCACTAGGGGTAATGGTTTTTCCATAAGCCGCCATTGTCAAGGCTGACCTGGCTTTTAAGACTGAATCAAATCGATGGTTTCTCCGTCTTCGACTAGGGAGGAGCAGTGGAGGCTCTCTGTGTCTGCACAGTCACGATAACGATGCTCAATGGGCACTAACCACCTTTCAAATGGAAATGGAGCATCCAGTTAAATTAGACACAGCCATCTGGATGATACTAAGAACAAGGCAGTGAATGGAAGATGGTAGTGTGGCGGTTGAGGGTGTGTCACGCTTTGACTTTGTCGTGTCAGAGCTCAGTTTTTGCTGAACATTTGAAGTCTCTTTTGCTTACACTTGGTTTTGATAAAATGTGTAACACCCAAAATCAAACTTGCAAAAGTGACTAGTGACTTGCAAAAGTATTCATATCCCAACCACAAACTTCACAGTATTTTATTGAGATATTCATGTAATAAATAAACACAAACCAGTGCATTACTGTGCATGTGAGAGGAAAAGAATACATGCATTTCAAAATTTATTACAAATAAAAATCTGAAAAATGATGAGCAATGGTATATAGCCCCTTTTACTCCAATATCTGATAATAGTTTGACATAAACCATGTAGGGGAAGAAGGTGCTATGATCAGATAAGAACAAAACTGAACTTTTTGGTTGACATAGAATACACCATGTGTGTAGCAGAAAATTAAGACTGCACATCACCCTGAGCACACCTTCACTATAACAAAACATGGTGATAGCAGCATTGTGCTTTAGAAGTGCCTTTCTTCAGCAGATACAGCAAAGCTAGTCAGAATTGATGGTGAGATGAAATAATTTTTCTCCATATTTGTTGAAACTGTCACTATGTTGTGACAGAATGGAATGAGACAGATAATCAGTGAAAAAAATCGAGCTCCTCTGCCTTCTCCCAGTGCTCCCAGTGCTATCAAGAAACAACCAGTCGGAGCCAGGAGGCGGGTGTTAGCGCTGTCAGTCACCGTGCCTGTGGTGCTGTTCATCCCCCACTGCTCTCTGCTACGCTGCAGCTCGCAGAGGCAAGGCTAGTTGGCATGGCCACTAATGACGACGGATAATCGGTTTTCCTGGAACAGTAAGTTGTTTCTCTGCCATTAGCACATTTAGCAGCGAGTAAATGAGGTTGAGTGACACAGGGTTTCCTCAAGGAATTGTTTAAACTGTGGCGGGGGTTAATATTTGTTGCAAAATACAGAAAATCCTCTTCTGCACCATTAAAGATAAAAATTATCCACCCATTTCTATCAATAGTATTTATCTATTCTATTTATTCCTGATTAAATCATTTAAAATTAACTAAAAATAATAGTTGTTGACTTGTGTGCAGAGCATTATAAACATGCTTTACATTGTTTTAACACATATATAATACAAAAAGAAAATTCTGAATGTCTGGCAGCTTTTATTTTGATGGTGCTCCACGATCAGTTACTTGTAAAGGAAAGCCTGCCAGTAAGACACACCTCCCGGCTCTGATTGGTTCGTTTTGGTCAGGAGCAGTGCATTTCTTCAGATGGCAAAAGAGGCTCAGGGAGATGGAGGAGAGCAATCTTCTCACAGATTATCTGTCTCATAAACTGTCACAACATGGTGACAGTTTTAACAAATATGTAAAAAAAACAAACAAACATATTTTTGTAAAAGTTACATACTGCAGCTTTAATGGAGCTAAATACTGGACAACCATTGTATAAAATATGTTAGAAGCTCACCTTCTGTTTGGATCCTAAACATCCAGCCAGGGCTGTAATAGAAACGTTTAGATAAAAGCATATGCACATGTTGAAATGGCCCAATCAAAGTCCTGACTTAAATGAAACCAAGAATCTATGGAAAGACTTAAAAATGCTGTTCACAAACACTCTTCATCCTGTCTGACTAAGTTTGAACTACTTTTCAAAAAGAATGTGCAAAGATTTTAGTCTGTGGATGTACAAAGTTGGTAGAAACACACCCCAGATGACTTGGAGCTATAAGTGCTGCTAATGTTGGTTCTAACAAAATAGTGCCTCATGGGGGCTGAATACAGATGCACATATTTTCACACATATTTTCAAGTAAAATTCCATTAAAATACATTAACTTTGTAGTTATACCGTGACTTAATATGAAAAAGTTCATGAATAGTTTTGCAAGTCAGTGTAGCACAAGTTGCACTGCATTTATAGAGCCATTTCAGAATGGATGCATGCTTGCAAGTGCAGAGAATGACTCACCCTAAACCACGGGGGGGTGTTTTCAGCAGACAGGGTGCTGACTTACAGTATACACTCATCACAGTGCCAGTTTGTTCTTCCCATGTCCCCCCCTATCTCCTCATAAGTCAACATCTATCTCTCACTCTATCCCTCACTAGGTTGCTTGCAAACACACATGTGCGGCCAGTCAAATTTCAGCCAGGGGGGTGGGTTTGTAATTTGCTGACACAGAAAGCAAGTGGTATGATCATGTTGAGCACCGGCTCGTTCCTCTAAGAGCCCGCAGGGAATGGTTCAGAATAAATCACTCACAGATACTGCTGGCCCCAAAGATTAAAGCACATAAGTGTGTGGGATCTCTGTGAATTTAGTCTGTCTGCATGTGTGTGGTATTAGCTGTTTTTTGTTTTGTTTTTTTGGGGGTTTTTTTTACTGTAAATGCCTGAACTTGAAATTTCTGTGTTTGTGAGTTTTGGATACTGTGAAGGTGATGCAAAGAGCCTCTGGGTTGGTGTACTGCGATAAACGGTTGCATGAAAGTGTCGACACATGTAACAGAACCAATTGGCTCACAAAAGTTGTCCTCAGGGAAATAAGGGCAGCAGCACTTTGAGACATACACAACCACTATATTAAAGAGTTTTGTGTTGGTCTAATATGTGGATGATTTTGTGTTCTTTTGTCAGTAAGAGAATGCAGGGAATTCTTAAATTATGCAGACGGTGTTATGTGTGAATTTATTTTGTGTGTGCATATCCCTGTCTCTATTGTTTGTTTGGGCTTGCATGTACAATATGTATGCACATATGTTGACAAAATGTCTCTGCCTAAAGGCCATGTTTATGCAGTGTGTTTGCTCAGGACTTTTCTTGAGTTCCATATGGTGTCAGGGGTGATAAATTGGCTCCAGGGGCAGCAGTCAGCAGCTGTGAACTTAAAGCTGACCCTCGGCCTTTACGCTCCACGGTCCAATGGTCTGTGGCTAAGTGAGTGCCAATAAACCCGGCACTCAGTGTGCTGTGTAAGTATGGGAATATATCCACACATCTTACCACCTCAGCCAATATCTTTTATGTCTTGACTTTCTTTTGTTGTTAAAGCTATATAGTTTGTGTTGCATGGTGGTGCAGTCTCCTTTCTGATTTAAATTTCATCCAGGGGACGCATGGAGTTTGCATGTTCTGCCCGTGCATGTGTATATTTCCCTGGAGTTTTGTTTCTTCATCTTGCATTCCGAAAATATACTGTTATCTTTGTTACTATGTTCCCCCTTGCAAACCTGCTAGAACCAGGCAGGCATAGAATATGAATGGATTGATAGTGCTGTTTTTGTCTCGTTAGCTTTAAGATGTAGGACTAGTTGAATCTGCATTGAAACAATTTAAATTTGACTCCTGTTTTAGGCTGACCCCAGCTGCTGTGTCCTGCAGAGGTCAGAGTTTCTGATTTTCATTTTAAAAATGACCCATGTTGACTGACTGCAAAAACTTGAGGACTGATTTATTTCTTCCAATTAACACATAACAGGAACAGGAGCAATTTAGTCAATAAAAGCACACTAAGCAATAGACCTGATTTCAACATTGAGGCTACACATAGGCTTTATTAAGACATGAAGCAATATTCCATACATTTACCTAATTAAGACCGACAAAGCTGTGAATAATTGCCCCCTCAGTTTTTTTCTGTTTTGGATTTTTTTCTGTCACAGTTGCATGTTTTAGATAATCAAACAAATTTTAAGATTGGACAAAGACAGCACACTATTACAGCTAAGGCCAGAAATGGCCTCCTTATCATCATCCTAGTCATTGACTCCCTCCACAGCTTTTCTATGGAATTCAAGTTAGGATTCTGGTTTGGTCACTTTAAAATATCTGTATTATTTCCAGTCAGAAGAAGTATGTTGGTAAAATAAAAATATTTAACAAAAATCTGCCAGAGGTATGAATAATTATGGGCTTAGCTGTGCAAAATGTTGTTTTCAGTGTATATTTTAATTCAAGGCAAAATAGTACAAAAGAGAACCTGAAACAATTTGAAAATGTAATTTCTCCATTGTCAAATAGTGAATTAATTGTGATAAATCACATTTTGTTTTAAGAACGGATAAGGAATAAGTCACTGACATATATCAGTAGTTCAGCAGTTACAAAGCCATTTCTTAGACTTTGGGACTCTGGTGAACCACAGTGACAACAAATAGAGAAAGCACAAAACAATGATACACCTTCCAAGGAGTTTCCAGCCTACAAAACGTACTTCAAGAGTACAGTGTAAACTCATCCATGTGTTCAGAAAAGAACCCAGAATAAGATCTATAGGACTGCAGACCCCACTTGTCTCAGTTAAAGTCATTGTTCAGGATTCAACAATAAGAAAGAAACTGAGCAACTGCATCTATGGAAATGTTCTTTGGCAAAAAGTACTGGCCAAACAAAACACAAAGACCTGTATCACATTTGCCAAAAAAGGTATCTTGAAACATTCTGTGGACTAAGGAGACAAAAGTGGAATATTTTGGAAGGTGTACGTCTCGTTATATCTGG
This sequence comes from Anableps anableps, assembly GCA_014839685.1. Classification (NCBI taxonomy): domain Eukaryota; kingdom Metazoa; phylum Chordata; class Actinopteri; order Cyprinodontiformes; family Anablepidae; genus Anableps; species Anableps anableps. The sequence goes on along the minus strand of CM026071.1, from coordinate 24,480,341 downwards.
CATAAAACTAACAACACATTTCTGAAAAGGAACATCATACCTAAAATCAAACATGGTGGTGGTATTGTGGTCTAAACCTAATCAAAGCCTGGACCTAAATCCATTTAAGATGCTGTAACATGACCTTAAATATATTGTTCATGCTCGAAAACCCTACAGTGTGGTGAAAGACTGATTACAAATATAAAGTTAAGTTTCTTTAACAACAAAAAAGAAGTAAAAGAAGACTGTCAGAACTTCAGGAATGACAGTAAACTTATGAATGCACAGAAGGACATACATAGTAATGCCACTATGTGATATTAGCAGCTATTTAGCTCATCTGTGCTTTTATTTCACAGGTTCTGACTTCTACTCCATTTTAAGGTTTGGTTATTAAACTTAACCAAACAGCGATTAAGGCATGTGGCTGAGAGGTTTCATGATACATCCATGAACTACTAAGCTTAATCATGGAGAAATAAGTGAATACATGTAGGATGTTAAAGATGATGCCAAGCTTCAGATAACTGCTTGGACTAGAATGAACATGTGACATTAGTATCAGTATCAAAAAATTCTTCATGTCAAGACTCCACCAGGTGCCTGTAAAACCTCCCATGCATAAAGGTTTAACTATGTAGAGTTCCAGTTTTTTCTCATAATGTAAAAAGTCTTTTTCTTTGTAACTGTTGATTGAGCTCAAGAGGATTGGAAGGTGCAGAGTTAGGTTTGAGAGAAGATAAGGGAACTAATTCCTCTCCTTCTCTCCCCAGGCTCTTTGATCCTCACCTCCCGCTTCATATCGCTTTGATTGCCATGTTTATGACAGCTCCTTCTTCCTTTTCTACCCTTCCCTCTTTGCGCTCTCACTGTGTGGCATAGCGCGTCAGCAGTTCGAAGTGAGCTGCTCTCTCAAACGCACAAACACACAGTCAGCCATGCACACTCAGAGCAAGACACACCCTGCCTCCATTCTTACAGAGGTAAAGTGAGTGCGCCAGCATCCATGATGAATAATTGAGTTATCTGGCTCCGTGCAGAAATAGCAATCTCTCGCATAAGTGTGAAAACATTACTTGCCACCAGAGACCTGGGAATTGGTGCTGCCATGTGGGTCTACACGTGTACTATGCGTGTGCTCGTTTGCTGGCATATTTGTGTGATATTTGTAAGCATTTTTTCCGATGAATGTGAACATTTTGAAGAGGCGGGATTCTGAAGTCATCAGGTTCATGACATTTTCAAAAGTAATCATCCACCTGTCATACATCTGACCTGTTACTCCTGCTGTAAGTCACCTATGGATAAGGTTTTGGACCATGTACAACAAGAGGAAAAAGAAAAACCAATGGTCTGATAAAAACTTTCCTAACATAGTTCTTTTATTCATTATAGTTATTTAATGGAATCAGTCCAATTCAATTTATGTTTTTAGAACATAGTGCATAAGTCCAGTTCAATCAAAAATATAATTCAATATAATTCAAAAACTATATGACCAATAATGCCTATAGATCGAAAGTGATCTATCTAAGAAAGCCTAGTTGACTGTATAGTCATTGATGTAACATCAGTCATTCATCCTGAGCAAGCAAATTGCAACAGTGGAAAGGAATGACCGGAAAAAACTTCAGCAGAATTTCCAGCTCAGTATGGGTGACAATGTGCAGCAACCACTTGGGGATTCAGAAGACAGGTAGAAGACCACTGGACCAACAGTATGGGAAAGAAAAACAAAAGCAACACTGAGTTAATTGCAGCCGTAAAATCAGTCATTGGCCTTTTCAGGAAAGAGGAGAGTACTTTTTATTTGTAAGATAAACAAAGAGAGCACACTGAGTCTGCAATATTCACAAGCTTTATTAAGTTAATGTATTTTGCTGACATTTGCTTTAGCACTCCATAATTATTTTTTAAATATTATTAGACTTTATGGTGCTATTGCTGCACACATTATTTTGCCACAGAATTGTTTTAAGGCTATTTGAAATACTACATTGTTCTTGTCAGGTCATTTTTTTTTTTTTTTTTTAAATTTGGTGTCAAGCCATGCAACTGCACAAGAAAATAAAACAAATAAACAAATGACATACAACAAAGATAGCTACTAACACTTTTTTTTACTAACTTGAGTTGCTATTTTTAACTTGCGATGTTTTTGTTGTGTTTTTCGCATGTTCTGTCTTGGCATTTCAGGGATACGATACAGAGAAGCTGGATGCCTACATCTGCCAGGGCAGTTTTGCTCTACAAAAATGATATCTCAAGACGGAATCTTAATTGCGTAATTGACTTTGGTAACTCATGACTGCATCCAGCATCAAAGTAGACAACCACATTGCTGTAATAGTAATGTGTTTACGTGACCTTCAACCTTTTGGATTTATTGTGTGTTGGTGCATGGGTGTGTGTGTTTGTGTGAGTGAGTTTGTCACCTGGATACACAGTTGTTAAAGTGATGAGAATGGTGGAAAGCCTGCAACAATCATCACCCAAGAGCAGCAAAGGACAGGTGGAGTTGGCTCTGGAAGATTGCAGCCGTCCCAGGCAGACAGACACAAGACACCACCTCAGAGCAGCCATACACGCCACACAGGTAGATCATCAGAGAAGCACAGAGCGTGAATTAGGGTACCAAACTCCTCTGACCCAGTCACACAGCCATCTCCCACAGCTCAAGCCAAGCACAGAACTTGGTCCCCGCAGTGGCCTGGCACTCACATAAACCCCTGGCTGCAAGACCACCCAGCACCAAGCAGGAGAGTCCCCCCAGAGCCCCCAACACACTAGGAAGGCACCACCCTGCCTTCAAAACTCAAATGGACTTAGGGAAGAAGGATACATTACCACCCCTCCTGGTGGTAAAGCAGGAGAGATGCCCACCAGAGCCCAACTTAGCCTCCTCCTCCCACATTAGACCCAACACATCCCTGGAATCCATATCCCACCTCTCCAGGACATGACAACGGTGGCAGGAGTTCGTCCTGTTACTGGTGGGTTGCCGGTTAGAAACCCTACTGTCTGTCTCAGTTGTTGTGTCCTTGGGCAAGACACTTCACCCTACTTGCCTGCTGGTAGCGGTCAGAGGGCCTGGTGGGGTTGGTGCATGGCAGCTTCACTTCTGTTATACTGCCCCCCCAACCCAACCCAAATACCGATGCCACAGGCCCCCAAACTTAAGTTGCTGTTTTACACTTTCATGACATCCTTCTCTCTGCTTGAAATGGAGTCCCATACTGCCTCATCACCAACCCCTCAACTTGCCATCCCTTGGCTCGGTCTTCGAGGTCATCAGGGTCAGCCCTCCTAAGGATGCAGCATCTGAACTGGGACATAGTTTATTGGGAATCAGACTGACTTTGCTTAAAGGTTCATATGTAAAGCTAAACTTTATTGAAGTAAGTTATTGTAAGTTGTTTGCATACTAAGGTATTATTGAACATGGTTAAAGCATTTTTGACAAATTCACCTTTAAGCTAACTAAGCTACAGTGTCAATGTAACATAGAGTTTGATTGTTGTGAAAACATCCCTGTATTTTTAATTTTTGGTGTTTAAATCCTTGTCTCTATCGTTTAGATTAGGTAGAGCCTAGACATTCCATCTAGCTGGGAGAGGACTGACCTGATGTTGATCAGCTTCGAGGCCTGCCATATACTCTCCGTGTTAGCAGCTCCCAGGAGCCCTCTGAAGCAATCTGACTGGTGACACAACAAAGCTGAGGGAGTGGAATCATAGGAAACTGACAAATAAGGCCAAATCTGACAGTCGAATCCTCAGAGCAGCTCGGGAGTCTGACAGATCCTTCAGCAGAGGAGCCAACGCCCCTTGCAGCAGCAGCAGCAGCAGAGGCATTCATTACCACTGTTTCATAACACTACAGTAGAAATGATAGTGTTGATGGGAAAGGCGTGAAATGGTGATGATTATGTCACAGATCTGAAATAAAGCTGTTTGAGGTCAATGTGCAGGTGAGGTTTAGTGGTGATGGATGGTGTCCACAGCAAAAATAATGAAAAACGGTATTTAGTAAGGTGCAGCAGGAACAAGGGGCTGTGAGGTGGGGGGTGGGGTTGAACCAACCAGCTGTTAGGTCTAACAGCTCCGAGCCTCGTTGTGGGGAGACGGTGGTAGATTAAACGGCAATCCTGTTGATCCAGCCCACACATATACACTCCCCACTCCCCCTTACACACACACACACACACACACACCCACACATTCATCTGAAAGAGGAGGTGCTGCTACGAGTACTCAACTTATTTTTAGCTCGGCTGTAATGTTTTTAAGAGATCTGTTCCAAGTGTGTGACAGACCGCTGCCATAATAGGTAACAGACCTGGACAGCCTGGAGAGGACAGATGCTGGACGTTGGTGGGGTTAAATCTGGGGCAGGCCGTCTCAGCATGGATGGCCTCCGCAGCTGATGGTGTAGTGGGAGTTGACTGTGAGAGATGCTGGAATGAAGGTGATGTAATGCCGACTCTGGATATAGCTGTGAAGAATAAAAATTGTTGGTGTTGGGATGCAGTTATAAAAGCACTTTACCCTGTGTTTGGCAGTGTTTGTCCAGCAACACGTGAGATTAAGGATGGGTCAAGATAAATACTTCAATTCCATGCTCCTGGACTATGCTCTTCCTGTGTCTTTACTTTGGAAAACATTCATTAATCTGATCTGTGGAGACATATTTAGACAAGCCAGGAATATCATTACATAAAAAACATCCCTGGATCATTTAAAATCCTGTTTAAATTTAAGCAACTTTAAGCTCAGCTATTCCTACTTCTGCTTTTCACTCTCACTCATCCTCTTGTCCTGGTCTTCCTACTCCCTCTTTCACTCATTCCTTTTTCCCCCTGACGTTCTTGCTGTGACTTCTGGTTCTGCCGTCTGCCTGTCTCCCTCTCGTTTCTCATCTTTTTGGTGCCAAATGGGGGATTGGGAGGGCTCCTCCAAATTGGCACACAGATGAATAATGCATCTGAAGCAAAGGCGGAGAGCAGGGGTTGGATACAGCTATCTTGTCAGACTCTTTTTCAGTGTGTTACAGTTAGGTAGGGAGTTCATCTGATACTTCAGTGGAGGAAAAACTATCTTTCTTCATGTTGCGTCCCATTCACTTTTAATTTTGTAACTGAATGTTTAATTGTATCTATTATGCAATAAGAGGACTCGACACATGCTGTGAAAAATTTGGGGTGATATTTGGCATGTTCTCAACAAGGCCTGCTGTTTTTCTCAACAACACACATGCATAATGCATGATTTAGTTTGAATCTGTGTGACTGCATGCATGAGTTTGTATTTTGCCTATGATTCCCAAACTGCAGTGTTAAAAAGCTAACTGCACTCGCGAGCATAAACTCACAGTAGAAGCATCATTAAACTAATGAGCAGGAAGTTAGCACTGAAGTCAACCATAAATAGAGAGGAGGAGCGGCAACAAGGGAGAGAGACAGACAAAGGAAAGAATTCCTAATCCCATAAGGATAAATCTTAATCCTGAATGTTGCTTCTGAATCATTCTGGTTAATTAAGTCGAGTCAAGTGAGAGGAAAATGGGGTCTTGCCTTCTCTAAGTCTGTGGGATCAGCACAATACTCTATGTGCAGCTTATGAGGTCTCTCATTGGAGGTGTCCTCTGTGTTCTCCAAAAGCCAAGATGGAACAAATTGTATCCAGGCTAACTGTTTCCATAAGCTCTCTCTGAGCCGTACTTTTATTTTACAAAAATTTTACACTTGCTTCCCATTAGGTCTCATATTTACATACACATCAGAAGTTCGTGCCCTCATTCAGTGTTGGGTTGCAGGCTGTGTATGTTAACAGTTTCATTTATCACATTTTATCATTTACCCCCATTTATGGTAGATGTTATTTCTCTGCACATCCGGCACTCAGCAGTTAAAACACACACACACAGCCAGACAAACACATGCACACACATTCGGCCTGAAACTCAGAGAAAACAAAGAAATCTGTTGAGCAACCGATGGGAATTTTCTTTTGTTGTATTATGGTGGAAAGATTTCGCCATGCGACAAAAGGATGAGGCAAACAACTGAAATGTCAAGATCCTGTGTAAGTCTAAAAATAAAAGACCTAAGGGCTGCCATTTGAATACATCTTAGCCGTGCCGTAGTGCAAAGAACAGAGGAAACAAACATTTTTCTACACCCAGCAGCAGCAGCTGAAGCAGAGCTGCCAACAGTTTTCTCCTAAGAATAGAAGAAAGTGGATTTTGTAAATGTTTATCTGCTTAACATTTAGTGCCCTTGATGTGTGTGTATATATATATATATATATATATATATATATATATATATATATATATATATATATATATATATATATATATCTTTCCCGCATGTCACCATGACATATAAATGTGAAAAACAGAAAAGATTTTCAAAGAATAAGGAACTTAATATGCTCAACAGCTGTTATATGATGCAATTTTTAATTTTGTCACATTCTCGCTGTGTAATACAGAGTCCAAATTTCAGTTTTCAAATTGTTATTTTATCCTACTTGTTATTAATTTATAAAAAGCTAAGAATTTCCTAACTTTTCAAAAAGGCCATTCACAAGTATTGCCACCCAAGCAAAAATGCATAGAATGTATGAATAGTATTGGTATCCTGATACTGATACTGGTATCGGTTTTGGGCCTGATACCAGCGTCAAGTACTCATACTCGTACTTATAAATGTAAGCTGATATGCCAAACTGATACCACTTTCCTGCTGGATTTTCCTCCTGGACTGGGTTGCGCTGCTTCTCAAAAGTCTAAACCACACTTCATACTAGGTGCTGGTGGTAATACACAAAGAAGTTTTTCGCTGATCTTCCAAAAAAAAGAAGAAGAAGGGAGGAGTTAGGTCGCAGGAGATGCAAAAATGTCCATAGTTTGGCGATATCTCGAGGTAAACATGGAGGACACTAAAAAAAGCTGACTGTTGTCTTTGCTTAGCCAAGCTATGAAGAGGAGGAGTGAAATATTTTAACATGACTAATTTGATAAAGCATTTTGAACTAAAGAATGAATTCAATTTAATTCAAAGAGTTTGCTGCTGCTAGCCACACCACAGCACAACCAACATTGCAGGAAGTTCTCCAGAAAAATGAAAAACAACAGTGTAAAATTCTACTATCATAGAGATAGTGGTGCTAAAATTTACTGAATGTGTTACAGTTTACATTTTAATTGAAATGTTTGCTGGTTGCATGTTCAGGAAAACTTGTAAAAAAACTTAAATTTAGCTTTTATTCATTTAAATTTTAAATGAAAGCAGCAGCGTATGTCATGGTGTACTTTTTGATGTGTCAGAGGGACAGTCAGAGGGAGTCTAGGCTTATAAAGAAGAAGAGCCACACTGTTCTAAATAAAAGAAATGTGTTTTCAAAAGTTATTGTGTGATGTATAAGCACCAATTTGTTAACTACTGTGTAACGGCACTTGGAATCAGCAAGTGCCTAAACTAAAGTACTCATTCTCGTACTCAGTCTGGAAAATACTGGTATCAGGACACCCTTAATGAATAGAATAGAAGACAATGAGATACACACATACAAAAATAATATCCAAAAATTTTAATATATATTTGTAAAAATAAATACAACATGAAAAACTGCTATAAATACATATGGAATGTACATCCTAAAATACACAAATGCACTGGTATCAATTGTACCACTCTTTGCTTCAGTTAACTTTGGAGGTTTCTGTTTCAAATCAATCAGAAATACTTTATTTATTCCAAAGGGAAATTAAATGTCGTAATTCATACCACTGAAGTATCCTCAACAAGTCATTGTAGATGGTGATGCTGTGGACAGGAAGAATCTCTAGTAGTGGTCAGTCTTGCAACAAATCTGAAGAAGCCTCTGACTGAAGACGTTGTTGCTGTATGACAGACTTGTGACTGTCATACATGACTGTCAGGACATGCTAACAGCTTAATATTCAGGAACAAAGATGATATTTCACAGTAGCATGTCCTAGATGACGAGATGAGTTGTTGCCAAGCACTACGAATCCACTTTGTTTGTTTTGTTGCTCGTCTTTAAATCTTTGTCTCTTTTACCATTAGGCTCTTTCATTCATGGGGCAAGATGAACTTTGGTCCCCATCCAGCTTTTTTATAGGATTTTTTGTTTGAACTCAATAATTATTTCTATTTTCTAGTAGCCATTTCCTGACATGAGATCAACATACATCTGCTCTGCACAGCATGGTCTCTTGATTACCCCATTTTGAAGAGGGTTTAATAAAAATGGGCCTCCGTGTCACAACATATTCTAACCCATGGAAAGAGGAAGTCCTGAAAAGCAAATTAAATGTTAATTGGTGTTCTGTTCACCCTAAAAAAAGAAAAGTATAAATTGAAAAATATATTAGTTGTATTTAATTTGTAGGAGAGCTGTGGCACCAGGGATTTGGATTAAAATAATTATTTCTTCATGTCACTTTTTCCCGCCACTCAGTAAATGCTCTAAAATTGAAAGTGGGATATTTTGAAAATTTTCAAGGTGAGATTATGTTATTGGAACTGAAGATGAATTTATTTTCATAGCTTGTTTTTACACATATGCCATGACTACATATATTCTTTGAGATTGTTGATATTCATAAACTAAATTTGTCTCTTTTTTGCAAGTGAGGGAAAAGTGAAAAAGCCTTCCTTCAGCAGTGTGCAGCAACAGGTGGGGGAGGGCTAGTGCTTTATTAGTCTCCACTTTAACAGCCAAATAAAGTCATTCTGGCTCTCCATATGATATGTCTTTGAAAGGTCTTTAAACTTTAGGAATGCTATGATGAATGATTTGGGTGGTTTTGAAACCATGGGTTTCTAAAAACATGGCATACATTTATACTGGAATTTATGTTGGAATTATTTTTATTTATAATATAATAGAAATTATAATTATATTGGAAACTGACCACTGCCTAACCAGTAACCTTCATCAGTTTTTTTCAAGAAACAATCTCTGGAGAACAGAAGAGAGGAAACAATAAAAAATACAAATTTTTGCTTGTTATTAAGAGGTATCCCTTCACTTGCCACATCAATACTTACTCATTAAGAGACGGATGTTGCCAAAGGCTTTTAGCAGATTCCAGATCACATTTGTTCTGCTTATGAGATTAGAGCTTTAGTGCTGGACAAATAGATCCATAGGTTATGTTCATTGGATGTGACTGCTTGTAACAGGTCATTTAGGGGAAGGCAATAAATTACAAACTGAATTTCCAAGTGTCTGTACAAAGTCTTTCTCCCCCAAGTGTAGGTGTCTGAGGTTTAAAGATAGCGCCTGCAGCTGATAGCAGAAATGTCATAGGGTTAAGCTGCGGCCCACCTTACCTCAGGTTTTCTCCCTTTTTAACTCCCCACCCCCCTTATGCCTTCACTTATGCACAGTGCAGTGACGTCAGATTGCTGCGGACTTGATGGGATTTCTTGTTTCCTCTTATGTGCTGATGAGCCTGAAATTTTTAGAAGAAATATTTCCCCCCACATTTCCCCTCTGTCGACCGTTCATTTTTGCCCATCAAAGATTATGTGCGCATCACTGACCAATCCGCAGTTAGCGTGATTGATTGACTCAGAAGTGGAGCGTAAAGAGGGCACAACTGTTTTACAGGTTGATGTTACTCACAGATCAGTGGTGGGGAGGTGATGTGAGTGAAATTTTTCACACAGGCAGGTCAGAGTTGTTGGCCTTTTTAATGGTTTCTTGGCATGATGGGCATAGATAGTACACAAACTCCTCTGAAGCGGTACTAGAAATTCACTTAGATGGACTTTTAATGTGATGACAGAGACTGAGATCTGAATGTTTTCAGCCAGATCAAAGTCTGTTGACAATTCTGAAAATTGCAGAGATGCAGGCTTTTTAATCCAGTGTAAACCCACTGGAACAATGTTTTGGGGTAGTTTTTAAATGATGACTTCTGGCAGCTGGGAGAATCAGGAGGCAGTGATGAGTAAACTGGCAGAACTAACGAAAGAAGAAAACAGGTGAAGCTACATTTTAATTTTATTGAAAGTTAATTTGTTTCTGCTGGTCAGACCTAAACGTGTATACAGACAAATCAATCAAACACAGTGATCTATCGCAATTGTATGTATAACTGATGATAAGCCACAAGAAAAGCCACACATAGCTAAAGAAGATTGCTTCTCACAGACTGCTGTATCTAAAAGCATGAAACAGAACATTGAGTGGAAGGAAAAAACTGGTAGAAAAAAGGCGCAAAAGCAACAGGGATAACTGCAGCCTTGAGAGGCTTTCGAAGTAAGAGACTGTGAGAGGTTCACAATTGTTTACTGCAGCTGGAAGCAGTGTTTCAGGAGCCACCACACAGGTTTTAGCTGGAAAAATGCCACAGAGCAGCTATGGGTTATTGTCAAATGGAAGATTAGAGACAACAAGTCCAACAACAGAGACGAGTTGAAGGTCACAATTAAGGCAACCTTGGTTACCTTAAGAGAGCCACAGGCTGATCGCTTCCATGCAGTGCTGGATTGATGCAGCAATTCATCCAACATGAGACCCAACTAAGTACTGAGTGCATATACTGCACAATGAATAGACATACTTTTTTTTAGTAGATGGAAATTTCTGTATTAAAAATCATGTTTGTTGTGGTATCATATTAAATTCAGATTTGTATTCTAAGAAAGTCAGCCTTAATCATCAAAATTAACAGAAATAAATGTTTAAAACATAACCCTATGTGTGATAAGTTATATTATAAATGAGTATCTGTAATAAATACTCAGTGATATTCTAATATATTATGATGCATCAGTACATGTACCTTAATTTAGACTCTGGGATTGCTTGAGGGAATTAGGCACAACTAAACAGTGAAGGTTGTCATATAACGTGACCACACTGGGAGTTGAGATAAAAGGAACATTTCCGGTAGTTCATGAAAACACATGAATGTTTGTAAATTCTATAAATAGATTTCTGAGAAGCAGATGTGTGCGTTGGTGTTCTCTGAATGTATCATTACTTTATCGACATATAATCCAGTATACCCAGACTACATGACTTATTTAATGCAGATCTCATTAACCATTTTGTTTCATGGGGTTTTGAGATATCATCTTTGAATGTTTTGGGATGAAAGTGAAAATAGAAAGGTTCTGCTGGCTTTAAGCAGTTGTTTAATGTCTTTGGTTAGGAGATTTGTTTAAGAATTTAAGAGGTTTAAAATTCCTTTCACCTTCATTATAGCGACAGCTTTGACAATGATAGACAAATACTAGCAAGTTTAAAGCAAAACATAGGAAGAAATTAATTAATATTTGTAGAAAACTGTTAAAATAAAAAGAGGATAAATGTGTGTTTCTAATTACTGCCATAATGATGCCTTTTATTTTGTCAGGATCCTCTGGCTTCCCCAGTGAATAGGGACAGTAACATTTAGAATTAGATCTCAACATGAGAATAGTGTTCTTATAACTCTTACCAAGCAATTACACTTCCTGAACCTAACCATGAGATTGAGCCGCTTAAGTGAAACCACACTGTGCAAACCTAAAGCCTCTAGTGTGTCAGCGAGTGAGGGACACATAAACATCAAAGGAAAGGGTAAAAAAAAAAAAAATCATAAAAAAGAACTGTTCAAATGTTACATCAAACCCCAAACCAATGTCTGTTGGTCTTGTGACTCAACTCTGTGAGGACTCTCTCAGTCATCAAAAAAATGCATCGTATTTTTTGCTTCACACATTGTTGGAACAGATACTAAGGACATGTTGAGCATGGATCAGAAATGGAAAATACTTTGACAAAAGATCATCATTTTACATCTCAGTTAGCTTTGCAAAAGCTTCAATGGTTTGATTTATTTAAATAAGGATGAACAATATATGGACCTCTGAAGAGTAATGTGTTGAAAACACATTGAAACAATGAAACAAGGACAGTATGATGGACTTGTATATGTGCTTGCTCTTTCTTCATTTTTAAGGACAAATAAAAATCCTGAATATTCTTCAAAGTGTTTAACTTTTAAAAGTAAATGAAAACAATTACAAAAGTGTTAGGAGTCTTACTGAATCCAAATAAACATTCTCATATTTCATTCTGTAAAACACCAATGATCCCTAGTCATAAATGATACTAAAATTTTGTTTTTCTCTGTTATATAACACATTTTGGCATTCTTGAATTTCTTGTTACTCGACAAACATATTACCCGATAGTGAGAGTAATACATCAGAATATTATTTTGTCACTGTTGTTGTTGCTCTTCCAGTCTGAGTGTGGGCTTCCTGAATACCTCTGTGGTCAGTTTAAGTTCTGCCTCAGGTTGAAGAAGATGCAGTGGCATCGTAAGAAAAGACAAACAGATCAAAATTCAAGGAAAAATGTGGAAGAGAGGTTAAAAAAATCAAACACATTATTTAACACACTTCTATTAATCAGTTGTTGACATTCAGGATGCTATAATATAATGCCATAATATATTGCTTCAACACAGGCTTAACAAGGGAAAGAAAACTGCTACAATGTCCTAACAACCAGTTTGTTGATGTGCTAGGCTAACGTTAGCATTTATGCTCTCTGTTTTAATATGGCTTATTGATATGTCAACTGTAGGCATATTTCAGTGGTTTCACATGATCATATGCAATTAAAACTTAAACAAAAACATTTTCTCCTGCTTCCGAAATATAATTTAATTAAAAGTCCTCTGCGTTGACAGTTGTCAGCATAGCAGTCCATATGATACAGACAAGATGCTACAGCTGCCAATGCACTCTTTCTTTTCACTTTTCACTTTTGACTTTCCAGTAAAAGTCTTTCTGTTACAAGAAGCTAAACCAACATTTCCTGATGATTGCGAGCATTCATGGAAACAATGTAAATACAAAAGTTAATGTCATCCTAGAAACATGGCTAAATCAGGTTAGGCCTATTTTTAAACCTTTAAAAAGAATGTCCCACTTTGTTCTGCTTGTTGCTTAGTGAGGTACTACATAAATTAAATACTGTTCGTGGAACTGCTTGTTCATCCAACATACTGTTTTTTTTTTTCTTTTATTTGCACATCAAATCTGACATTGCTTTTTGAATAATCTTAGTAGACCATAGTACATTTTTTGGTCTATTTAATGTTAGATTGCTATGTTTGTCAGAATCTATGTATGCTTAAAAAGAATGCCTCTTAAAAAAAAACTGAATTGAAAGTTGTTTTTTCACTTTAACTTTTATTTTATATAACTGTAATATTTGCAGAGTGATATATTTCAAGCATCTATGTTTTAGATAATTTAGATGATTCTGGCTTGCAGCTCACAAAAAACAGAAATTAATTTTTTTAGAAAACTATATTACTCAGGACTTATATTAAGCTCTATAAAATCAATGGAAAGGCAAATGACTTGACAGTTATCCAGAAGAAAATCATTGAGAATTGATTGTCATTTGTTGGTCCTATCTGTTTTAGCAAATCCAAAGTCATCACAGCAGTCTACCAGTGAGTTTTAGAGCACTTCTGACTTCTCTCTGCTGACAAGCTGTATGGAATAAGTGATTTCATTTTATCCAAGAAGACATTGCACCTCCCCACACTGTCAAAAGTAGCAAGACCTGGTTTAATAACCATACTATCACTCCGCTTCATCTGTCAGCAAACTTGCTGGACATGCACTCAGTGGAGAATTGATATTGTTAAGAAGAAGACTAGAGAGATCAGACTCAATGATTACTTGTCTCAAAACTTGTTTTTTAAGACATAAAAAACTGGATTGTATATCCAAAACCTATTAGAAGCAATCTAGATTAGAAGCTTTAATTACCTTAAATTAGACCTATATTGATAACAATATTCTGCCTCCAGCAGTCCCTTCTCCTTCACATTCAAGGTAAATCAGTAAAAGTGGTTGCGAAACAAGAAGATTTCTGTTAGATTGGCAGCAGCAAAAATGTATCATTTTATGCTGCGTGAGTTTTGTGCGCGTTTGTTCTGGTTTGTGCTGGGTGTGTGTGATCTCAGAGGAAACCTTCCACCCTGTGGTTGAGCTGCACTGCTGCATCCTCCTTTCTTCTGCTGCTCGCATCCGTCCCGCAGTGTGTCTATGCAGCGCTCACTTTGACCTCATTATCACCCTCATTACCATCAGTATTAGCAGCTGCACCCTTCTTCATCACCATCATCATCGTCATCATCATTGACATCTTTATCATAATCACCCCCAGCAGGCATCACTAGTGCCATCGCCGCCCCTGCCATCACTCTCAATATGCTGTCGTTACCACTGTCATCATTTTTGCTGGTAACGCTGTGAAATGAAGACAGATGCTGGAATAAACACTCTTGCACCCTGATCATGTTGCACTGTTGAGCGTGCAGCTGCAGAGGCGTCATGCAGAAGCCGTCTCCCCTCGCCCTCGGTCCTGTTCGCCACTTGTGAGGGTTGCGTGCTGTAAAGACATGTGCTCCCATCTCACATCACGCTTTCAGAAAGGCAACCCTCGTATGTGTTTCTCCGCTGAATTTTTCAGGAGGAGGCTGACAAATCACAGACAGAAACAAACCACTGATGACCTCTTTCTCGTTTCTCCCTTTTTTTCTTTTCTCACATTCTCCCATAGCTTGCCCGCATTCTTTTTCTTCTACTGTCTTTGGAGTCTCCTCACTATCTTTCTTCTCTTCCCTCCCCCACTGTTTATGATCCCCTCTCTTCCTCTTCCCTCCTTCATGTTTTAAGTGAGCTCCCCTCTTCCCTGTCCTCCTTGCATCTCTGCTAACTTTCATCCCACTCACTCACTCACTCCTGTCTGATTACCTCTCTTTCTCTCCCCATTTCATTCACCATCTCTTTTTTTCCCCAATCTTTCCTCTGTGGTGTACTCCCTCTGCCTGCCTGTCGGTCTGTCTGTGGCATAAAGGGCTGTCTAAGGCCGCCGCTCTGTTAATTCATTCGCTGTGCATCGCCTCACATATCTGCAGGGTCAGTCAGGCAGACGGAGAGGAAAAGGAAGAGAGGAGATCTGGAAAAAGAGAGAAAGTAGAGGGATCAAAAGGAGAAGAAAATTATAAAAAAGATAGAGTTTTATCTGTGAAAACAGAAAGCCATAGTCAGAACCGGTTATTGTGTATCACACAATCTCTCCCCCACAAACATACATTTGTTCATTAGTTATGTCATGACCTGTTTATGCACACTGTCTGTTCAGTTGTCTCATAAGTCAGAAAATAAAGATATGCTTGAGTATTTTGTGTAAATATGTTCTCATTTGTACAATCAAGTTTAAGACTGTAATCCACTGGTTGGCTTTCAGTCACTTATTGTAAGAAGATGTTTAAAAGCAAAACTAAATGTATATTTCATTATATCAGTGTAATTTTAGATTTTGAAAATTAAATTTTATATGAAAAATCCGAAAACCTTTTAATTATTAAAAAAATGACTGGTCCCACAAGTATTGTTACACTGTGATATTGTATCAGAAGCATTTTGGTTATTTATACTTTATTTGCTAGTCTGGGTGTCTGTGAACCTTCAGTAAGTAATCAATGATTTTCTGTTTCCCTGGAGCTTTGAATATGACCTGAATGAAGCCAGTTTCTCTTAGACACTTTTCAAAATGGGAAAAACAAGAGTACATGGTATTCAAGTAAAACAAATGTGTGTTGGTCTTCATAAATCAGTAAACGGCTACAAAATATAGCTACAGTGCTAAAATAATACTGAACTAATCCAGATATTAACATGTACCATCTAACCTTTTTTCACACTATCTGACATTGAATCAGATTGTTCCTTCTTTTAGGTCATTTAAGATTACTAAAACTACTTTAGTTTGCTGAAAACAATAAAAATGGGTTATTTTTATTACTTTTTTAAAACCAGACATACACATACTTTACTAGGCCTTTAAACTAGGGGTTTTCAAAGTATGGGAGAGCTAACCCCCCCTCAGGGAGCAAATCAAAAACTACGCTCCTCCTCACTACATTATTATTCTGATTTCTGTAAACTTTTTTTGCTGTTACTATACTTTATGTCCCATTCATACATGTTTTACAGATGTGTGTTTTACCTGCTTTAGCTGTGTGTAGCACCACGATATGATGCTTCAGTTGCCTTGTCATTTACAGTGCTAAAAGTATGAACTACTTTCTGCTGTGACCACAGTTCATTTAGCCTCCTGTAAAAAAAAAAAAAAAAAAAACCTCCCAGAGCTTTGTAGACAACACTGTGGCAGTGGAGCATTTTCAGATCCAGCCCATGAAAATCCCAACTTTTAATAATCATAGTCATACATGCTTCTTTTTTTAATTCTTATTTTGCTTGGCCCAGGCTCTGTCTCCTTACTCACTGTAGCTTTAGATACTAAAAATCTATCCATTTGTCTCTGGCATGTGTAGCACTAAAATTAAAAAATAATTACATTAGGACTAAGTTATTGCAATGGGATGTCGATGGCCCCACACTTTGAAAAGCCCTGGTTTAAACAATTTCAGAAGGCCCAGATGATGATGGTATAGCTTTTGGATGCTTCTGTTTATTCTGAACATAACACATTGCTTCTTTGTGTGACATCATGGAAAATCAACAGAAATCAGATTAGATAGAAAAGCAGATTAAATGCAGAGAGAAACAAGTTCTGTGCTGATTTGGGATATAAATTGTTTAGAAAAGAATGTCAGCATGATTGTTGGTGACTAACTTGATAAAAGAGCAGCTTGCTTATAAAAATGATGGCACATTTCTGTTGGAGAATGGAAAAGATCAAAAAGGTAAAAATGTCTGCTTCAGATGCTGTTAATTACAAATTTAGCCACAATCTGTAAACCAATGTTATTGTAATAACGTGAAGGTGGTGCTCATCTTTAACTTTACCCATGAGCAAATACAACAAAGTAAAACTTACTGTATATGAGATATGTTATTACATAAGCTGCCATTTTAGCACTTTGTTTATGTAAAATCGACTTTTTTGAGGTTTTACATCATGTTATAATGTTGTTCCCTCATCAAAAACATACCTGGCATGTTGCCTTGATTCTTTCATGCATGTGTGAGAAATCCTTTAATCTCCCGTGACAGCAATTCAGCTGTGCAAAATTCCTGGGTTGAACCAGCTCCACCTTCGAGACACAGCTCCTCCTTAGAGCTGCAGTTTCTAAGCTTTCAATCTTTCACCTCACAGAACACCCCTCCCCTGCTACTTCCCCACTCATCTCCTTAAGATTAGCCAGCAGCAATTGGTAAACACCTGTTGAACTGTGCATCTGCTGAGTTCATTGTACGAGCTACTTCTCAGTGCAACGCTGGTAAAAACGTGAAAGGGTTTATAGAGGTGCAATATTGTGATGACTTCCTGAAGGCAGAGTGTTGGAAGGAGCAGGACTTTCTTAAACAGACAGAGGCCCAATTTCAAGGAGTTAAATTATGAAGTCAAATTCCTTTTAAGTCATATTTGATATATATGGCATGTTTATAACAACTGAAATTTGTTCTCAAAATGCATTTTGTAGTCATGAAATTTTTTTCTCTTATTGTTTTCCTTTTAAAACCTTCCTGCTTCTTCAAGACATTATGATTATTAGATCTGCTCTAGCATTTTATACTTTAGTTCTCACTTTCAGTTCTGCTTAAAAACAACTGGTTTTGTGCTTTATTTTGAAAGGCATCTAAAAGAATGCAATAATATTAAATTAATTTGTAATACTTTTTATTGTCATAAATTTTTAAGTTGCTTTTATCACATCTTACTTATATTTCAGAAATTTAGATGTTTATCTTTAAGAAAATCAAGTACCTTTCTATACATAGTTTTCTTTTGTTCAGACTTATACAGGCTTGGAAATGATACAAGCAAATTCCAGTGTTTTCATGATTGGGCAGGAACCCTGTGAAAGTCTTTGAGATGCACCAATCAGGCTCTCCCTGGCCAATATCAATTTTCAGTTGTTCTTGTAGGTCTAGCCTCACAGTTCATATTTTACAAATTTTTTTTTAATTCTAAGGTCTACAACACACATAAAGGGAAAAGAATGTGCAGCAGTTTGTGTGTGTGTGTGTATATATATATATATATATATATATATATATATATATATATATATATATATATATATATATATATATATATATATATATATAAGATAGTCTTAAATCCAACTGAGAATAAAAGGAATGGAAGATTATCCCTGTGTATACATCAGCCGAAACACTAAATTCCTTTTAATCAAGGCTCCACCTGTTTAGAGTTGCTTTTGATTAGTGGTCTGGACCATAAATCTGCAAACAAATCCAGGTGAGAAGCTGCTCTAAATAAAATATTTTATTACACATTAACCATCATCACCTAATAATTAATTAAATTACAGAGTTGGTGGAAGGACGACATCAGCTGAGGGCCAGTTACCCTGTAAGGAGTACAGGGAGGTTAAATTAGCAGAACAAAGTGAGGGTTCTGCAGGTGGTTTTAGCGATTTCTACACATTAAAGGAAAAAGCCAGCAGGCAGATGTGCCTCTGTAAGGTAAAATGGGTTCCGAAATGTCAAAGGCCTTGGGGGTGCCTCCTCCTCCAGACTCCTCAATATATAAAACAATGAGAGAAAAAAGTTGAGATGATTGTGTTGACTGTGTTAATTTGGGAAGATAAGCTTGGTTTTCCAAAGGGTGAAAGTTTGAGTGTAAATCAGTTAAATAAAGTAGGTGGATCATTGATCAATATTTTTGAACTATATTTGCTTGAAGATATTTTCTTGATGATCCCTATGATTTTGATGCATTGATATCTTCCTGATGATTTTGATGATTTTCATGTGTATTTGCTTGATGATTTTCCTCGATGATGTTTGTGATGATTTTGATGATTTTGCTGTATACTTGACTGATGTTTTTATGATGTGAAGCACTTTGAACTACCTTGCTGCTGAAATGTGTTATACAAATAAACTTAACTTAGCATCAAAGACAGTTTCTTAATCTTTATCCGATTTTTAATAAACTTTGAGTCAAAGAACATGTTGTTAGTTTATTTATTTTTAGACTGAAAATAGCAAGTCTTAGTTTTGATGGATTTAGTAGTTATGGGGTGAGAAAATTCACATTTAAATATTTGACCTGCTAATTGTCGATAAGAGCTGAGCAAGGAAAAAAACTGGCCAATTCCAACCTCTGGCCCATTGATCGGTGTATTTCGAGAAGAAGTATATGTTTTTAACTTCAACTCACTTCATTCCTGGAGTCAGTCTACTAACAACATTAGGCAATTGTGATTATTTTTGGTATAAGCATTGTTTTTTAGTCATATTAAATTAACCCAGTTAACTCTGGGAGAATGTGATGAACCAGCAGCCAACCATCTATTCATCTGCAGGAACTCTGCTGCTACATTTGTGCTGTAGAAGCTGTTGATGCCTAAAATATTTTGCATGCTTTGTCACACTCCTTGTCTATGTTTGCAATTTGACATGTACGACTAAAAGGCACTGCTTTTGTTTTATTTCCTTTAATCTGTGATTATGGAAGCTCTGACTGCATGAGCACAGTGGGCCGCTGGAATAATGACGGCTTGTTAACGCAGCTGGGTAAACCTAAATGGCTGAGCTGCTTTTAGAGAAAGTTTAGGAAGAATAGGAAGCCACTGCAGATATAGCCTGGTTTAAATGCTGTTACTTTCAATACTCTGATAAGAAAATACACCATGTATTTGCTAAGTTTCATATATATATATATATATATATATATATATATATATATATATATATATATATATATATATATATATATATATATATATATATATATATATATATATATATATATGTGTGTGTGTGTGTGTGTGTGTGTGTGTATGCAATTTGACATGTATTTATATAATTATATAATTTAGAAATTTTTCATTACGTGAGTCAAATCTATCTCCACTAATCCAGTAGTGTAGGAAGAGCACGTAAATCAGCTCAGAGTTAATCTTGTCTGACATGAATGAGAATTGTGTATGTTCGTGGAATAGGTTTTTGTGTCAGAAAGCAAAAGTGGAGTGAACATGCTATCCTGTCTTGTGTGCAGCAATATTACTGTGATGCATAATCTTGTCTTCTGTGTTTAAACCTACTGTGACTAGATTCATACCCAGCTGAAATACAACAGCATAGAGTCTGGCCCCACTATTGCTGCCTATAAGGAGCTTTGTTGCTTCTTTTATTCCTGTTAAACTAACACAAGGTTCTCTCAGGCTTAAAGAGAGTGTGATGAAAGTGTTTTTGGCATGCTCATTGCTGCTTCCTTGTAAGGTGTTCTATTTTCTGTACATTATTCAAGAAAGTCAAAAATAGAAACTGATATATCAGAAAAAGACAGTGATAAAAAGCCAGAGGCAAGTGTGTCCATGTTGACACACACACAAAGACACCATGTTTCTCTGTAGTTCATGTCTTTTTTTTTTCTGTTTCCTTTTATGTCCTATGTCACTCATGTTTTTTTCCTTGTGTCCCTGCAGGTTTTCCTAATCACAAGGTCCGACTTGCAGCACTGGTGCTTGACTGAAAGTGAGCAAGACAGAGTTTATGACATGGCTGACAGGGAAGACACGGGTTCGGAGCTCACCTATCAAAACCTCCTGGTTCTGGGAGCGATCGCAGCAGCGTCTGCCTTTGTGGTCACCATCCTTATAGTTCTCGTCTGTGTCGGTTGCCAAAGGTAAGGCTGTTAATTGTAGCAAGGAAAGAGCTTTAAAACATGTATTAAAACATTGCATCACGCATATTGATTATTATTATATTAACTTATTATCATTATATGTGTATAATGATATATATTAGTCGAATCAATACATTTAATCACAATATTGAGCTCACCCTTTGAAAGCCTGTGTGTTTTTACATATCCATATGTTCAAATAGTACGACAGAGTATTAGGGCCAGACTAAGAGATTTTTTTTTTGTTGTTATTACAAGAATAAATTCATAATAAAGTCATAATAAGGATGCAAAATTACCAGGAGAAAGTCGTAAAATTATAAGAAAAAAGTCATTTTAATTAGAGTGAAGAGAGTGACTAGCTCGTCAGGTCCGTTATTCACAGTCGTTTGCACAATCCTTTCAAAGTCCTGCTACTGATGATAATTTAATCCTGATGTGTTTAAAGATTAATTATTTCCCTATTTGTAAAACCGATACCAAAGCATAACTTCACAAGATGATCAGCATTCCTCATTTTATTTTATTTTATTTTATTTTATGTTTCTTGGTGGAATTCTCTTAAAATTATTGCATCATTCATAATCAAAATTAGTAATATGCAACCTTATTCTGGTAATATTATAACTTTATTCTCATATTATTATGACTTTATTCTGGTAATATTACGACTTTATTCTCACATTATTTTGACTTTATTGTAGTATTATGACCTTTTTCTCAAAATTGTTTTTTTTTTTAGCCTGGCCCTAATGCTCCTTGATAAATTAATGTGCGTTAGAAATATCAGTTCTAATAGTACTGAAAAAGATCAAGAATATAATAAAACAATAAAAAACAAAAGAAAAGACCTTTTAAATTTTCCTGTGAAATGTAATTCAGTAAAAGACCATTTGAGGAGTAAAACAGGATACCCCCACATTTATTTCCATTTAAAATGTCTAAAATCAAAAACAGGTATATCATATCAGCTACTCATGATTAGAACATAATTACTCTGAATTTTAGGGAGGTTTTTCATGTTTAAACTTATGACATTTAGTTTGGTTTGTTCCTGACTGTTAAAATGAGAGTGAACAACATGGTAATTGGAAAAGAGCTGTCTGAGGCCTTCAGAAAGAAGATTGGAGCAGCTTATGAGTCTGGTAAGGGATTTAGAGTAGTCTCAAATGAATCTGAAATCAGGCATTGCACTGTAGGGAAAATAGTCTGAAACTGGATGACATTCAAAACAACTGCCAACACACCCAGGTCTCCCAAAGCAAGCAAGCAAACTCTTAAAGCAGGCCACAAGATTATAAATGAAGTCTCCATTAACCCTAAAATGTCATCAAGAAACTTATAGCAGGCTCTTGCTACTGTTGAAATGAAAATGCATGCCTGTACAACCAAAAATCTTGCCAGGTCCCTCTTGAAAAAGAGATAGTAAATCTCAATGAGGTTTTTATCTTATTAAATAAAGGTTATTATAATTATTATTATTAAAAAGAGACAGCAGGCGTTTAAGTGCTATGGGGGGTGTGCAAGGAAGAACCATTTTCTCTCTAAGAGGCGAGACCAGAGTAAATTTTGTCAGAGAGAAAATGGACAACATCCCAAACTTGTGGAATAATGTTTTTTGGACGGATCCATTTAAAACTCAATTATTTGGACACAAGAAGCATAGTGGTGGAAGTGTCATGGTTTGGGAATCCTTTGGTGCAGCAGAACCTGGGCAGCTCACCACCATAAAACCCACAATGATTTCTACTGTGTTTTAGTGGGTGCATTAGGAGTATGTGACACCGTATGTAAAAAGTAAAGCTGCATCAGACTGGACCCAGCAACATGACAAAGACTCAACACTTACAAGTAAATCCAACAAGGACTAGCTGGTCAAAGTCCAGATTCGGATCTTATTGAGATGCTGTGGGACAACTTGAAACGGGCTGTACATGCAGGGAAGCCTTCAAACATCTCACAGCAGAAGAAAACTTTATTCAGACTGATATCAGAGATGGGTAGATATTTACATGAAGCATCTCACTGAAATTACTTCAATAAGAGGGGTAGGACTAGCTATCTGGGTGTAGGGTGTGCAGGGTGTGCTGATTCAGCTAGAAAATGCATAGGATCACTAAAAAATATTTATTTTTAATTTATGTTAGAAAAGGAAAAAAAAGTATAAAAGGTTTAAGAAGTGTTGATGTTTTTCCATGGCACAGGAAAAGAAAGAGAAAACAGCCAAAGTTTTAACAGCTGTGCTGAAATCTTCCCTTGCCCCCTCAGATCCCTCTGATCATCCATTCCTTTCTCTCTGTTTCCCTACTTCTTCTGAACTCCCCTCCTCCATTATTTCCTTTCCCTCTGTCCATTTTCTCTCCGTCTCTTTTATCCCCGACTTTGAGCACAGTGGCAGTAATGAATGTTAATGGCTGTGAGTGTCAGATGAGATGAACCGATGCTTACAGGACACTGAGGGGGAGGCAAGCCAGAGTCAGAGCTGCCCGAAGTCACCGCTCTCCAACAAACTCCACAGCAGGCAAGCTCACTGGGACACCCCACGGTTTAAAGAGGATCAGACTCAAGGGAGGAGCTTTTTTTTTTTTTTTTTTTTTTTTTTTTCAAAATTCTCAGGGACCAATCAGCAGCTGCATTGTAGCTGTGTTGCCATGGGAAGCGCACATATGGATGTGGAAAGATGTCAAAACAGCTTATGTCATGAAACTGAAAACGGGGGTATAATCTAAAGAATAATGTAGAACCTAGGCTGCTGGATGTTCCTGGATGTTCAGTAGTTTGCTTGTGCATAATCAGTTTGTCATAGGCAAATGCCGATTCAGATTGGTTTATTTGTCATTGGCAGGTTAACACAAAGTCAACAATGTAATAAAATGCTTAGGATGAGAGAAACCGTTCGACTTACCATAAAATCAAGAAGTACTAATAGCATGCATTTGAACTACAAAAAATATAATAAAATAAAGATGTGATATTGACAAAGTACAACAGAAATATTGTATAATATTCCCACCACTATTGATGTTGTTCTATTGATTTTTAAAACTGCAGTGTATTAGCAAAGGTGTTCTCCCTTTTTTTTTCCATTTTGTCACATTGCAGACTCAAACTTCAATGTAGTTTATTATGATTTTATCTGATACACTAAGTATAGCATAATTGAGATGGGGAAGGAAAATGACACATAGCTCAACTTTTCTTATTACAAATAAATCTGAAAGTAAAGTATACATTTGTATTTATTGCCCTTTGTTCTGATACTTGTAAAAAAAATCCACTGCAACCAAATACCTTCAGAAGTCACTTCTTTTATAACTACAGTCCACCTTTGTGTAATTCACAGTTCTCTGAAGGCCTCTGTAGTTTGTTAGAGAATATTAGTGAACAAGCAGCATCGTGAAGACCAAGGAACACAGTAGACAGGTCAGGGATAAAGTCGTGTAGGCGTTTAAAGCAGGACTGAGCAGTGGCAGCATTGATCAGAGAAGCAGCCAAGAGGCCCATGGTCACTTTGAAGGAACTGCAGAGATCCACGGTTCCATTGGAAGATTGTTTTTTTTGCAGGACAGCTATTAGTCATGCATTCAAAACCAAGCTGTTTTTTAAAGAAAGCAATAAGAAGTCCTGTTTGCAATTTGTGACTAGCTATGTGGGGAACACAGTAAACATGTGAAAGAAGGCACTATGGTCACCAAAATGAGACCAAAATTGAATTTTTGACCCACATTAAAAACCCTGTGTAATGGAAAACTAACACCACACATCACCCTGAATGCACAATTCCCATGCTGAAACATGGTAGTGGCAGGATCGTGCTGTGGGGATCTATGTCAGCAGGGGCATGGATGATAAGTTAAGGGAAGGTTGGAGGGATCTAAATTTAGAGATATACTGGAAGAACACCCTCCAGCATGGCAACCACCCTAAACATACAGTCTAAACTATTATGGGCTCAAAACATGTTTATGTATTAGAATTGAAAGAATTTAAACTCCAGTCCTAAATCCAATTTAAAGTCTGTGGTGAGATTTAATATTTGATGTTCACAGACTATTCCTATCTAGTCTGAGTGAGTTTGACCTATTTCGCAAAGAAAAATGTGCAAACATTCGAGTCCGTAAAAGTGCAAAGCTCTTAGAAACTGTTGTTTTGATCCAAAAATTGTGCCTGTTCTCTGACTTTGTGCTTCACTGTCATCATTTGCTATAAACCCCCTCCTTTACATTATTATGAAAATCTCCAGGGGAGCTCTCTTCACCTTCCCAGGATCCCCTTGGGGCCATGATGACCATATGTTTGTACAAAATGGTTGCAGTTTGCTGGATGAGACAATATCTTGCTCCAGTAACATGGATCTGACACAGTCTTTGCAACGACTTGCATAATAGGATGACACAGCAGGGACTCTGCACCTGTTTGCAAACCTGAAATTCTATTTATTGCTTCACTGTGTTTTTGCAGCGCAGGAGTAGAATCTCTTGTGTTACGTGATGCATGGGCGCCTCATTCTCTAAAGCGAGAGAAAAGAGGCAGAGGGTGGAGCGCTGTTCACAGTCACACCTGCACAGCAGAGTTTTCTTCTTCTTCTTTTACTTTGTCCTGTTGCTTTGGCTCCATATCAACTGTTTCCTGTAGTTACAGCCACCTCCAGGGATCTGCGCACATGCATAACACTTATCAGAATACATTTGTTTTACAAGTCTTCAACCTGAAGGCAAATAGAGCAAAGTACAGAAGAACATTTGTGAATTTTGTCTGATTTTATCTTGCGGTAGAAAATGAAGGTCGTCTTTGCTTCAATAAAAAGCCTGAGTCATGCTCCATTCACTGTTCGACTGGGCTCTTGTTATCAACCAAGGACTTTTATGCCCTGACCACTGTTAGAAGCTGATGGTATCTATCTTCTCTCTATGTGTGTTTTCTCTTTCTGTCCACGGGCCTCCGGTGACCTTCCTCTCTTTGATGTTGTGTCAGAAAAAGCAAGAGCAAGCACCCCCCAGCCGGAGACAAAGGGACATCTGTAAATATGGTGAGACGTGTTTTCATTTTACTGCCACCCCCCTTCACCCAAAAAAAAAAAAAAAAAAACAAAAAAAAAAACCCCTACGCATGTCACCATCTACTTCATCTGTTTTCCTTCTGACCTCCCTTCTCACAGATGCACATGCATGTGTTTGCATGTTTTATGCCTCCATTAACAAGTCTATGTGTGTATGTGCGACAGCAGGGTACACTTCGGCATCCAAAACTGAACTCCATGAGTAAATCTGACACCAGGCTGCATGAGATCAATCGCTTTCCCTGCAATGGAAACTGTAAGTGCTAACTAACAGGTTCAGTGTGATAATAAATAATATACTCATCCGAGCTGTTAAACGTTATCAGCCACGGATATTCGAACTTTTCCTCTCCCTACTCCTTCTTCCCTGTCTCTGTGCAGCTGTTAGCAAGAACCGCCCAGCCAGTATGGACCTCCTGCTCCTCCACAGTCGGCGGTCCCAGACAGACCTGAGGCCCTCCCATGGTCGCCAGCTCCCCCAGATCCCCACCAGTCCCCAGGCGTCTGGCCAGGGAGCAGGAGGAGGAGGAGGAGGAGGAGGGGACACAGGAAGTGAGGGAGGAGGAGGAGGTGGTGGTGGCGGAGGGGAGGCTAGAGACCACACCTACACCGAGGTGGGCTTGCGCAATAACCCAACACCCACCCATTACCTGGACGATGGTCTGTACGAAAGCGTCGGGATTCGGGAAGGTGATGCAGCCTCCAGAGTCCCTTCTGCTCCACTAACGTCATCAAGCAGCACCCCATCGACAGTCAGAGCAGCTCAGAGCCCCCCAACTCTTTCAGGAGGAGCTCGTAATGGGAACGGGCATGGAAACGTATGTACAAACAGACATTAAGCAGTGAGGCATTTATAACATGTAACTTAGGAGGAAAATAATGTTGCTCATTGACTGTGATACATTAAATTGGAAGTTTTCTTCCTGTACAAATTGGGGGTAGTACAGCACCCTCCACATTTACAGGCACACTTGGTAAAGATGTGCAGATACAAATTAAAATGAATCAATCTTTAATTTCAGTGACATAATATACAAAACTGAAAAAAAAAAAAACCACATCAAAAATCCAACCTTGAATTCAAGTCTATTGTTTCCAGTCACTGGCACAATTCCTGGCAACCTAACAATCTCTTTGAAATAAATGTAGCTCAAGTTTTTATCACAATGTAAAGAAAAAAAAAGGTAACTAATTTGACTCATTTTTAAACAGAATTTAAAATCAAAAGAAGAACATTGTCAAGTATTACGGCTTCCTCCTTTCTATGAAATCGGATGGAGATGGTGGAGGCAGAGGGAAGTGGAAACCTGCTAACCAAGCATACTTTATTTTTTCAAGTTTATTTAAATTTTTAGTTAATAATCCATGATTTTGTTGTTCCCTGGTGTATAAAAACAACATATTTATATTTCCACCAAACAGAATACGGAGGATGATGGAGATTTAAAAAAAAAAAAAAAAAAAAACCTCCAAAGTTTCCTGTCGAAGTGCTGCTGCTGCAAAAATTGGCATTGGAGACACCAGGTCTCCATAGAAACCATTAGACACTGTCTACATGCTAACCAGTATTTTGGAAGTGATCCCAGAGCAAATCCTTTTCCTGTCATTACAAACATAAATGTGTTGAGTTTGCTTAACAGGGGGCATCAACTGGAATCAACTTGTGTTAAAATTAGTTGAAGATTGAGCTCTTTTAGCAACAAATAGTCCCATGGGGTCTGTCATAAAACATGAAATGAGTATGTGGAAAATCACCTCCCACCCACTGTGAAGTATGATAGAGGTTTTGTCATAATGTTACTGGAGAGAGGCAAACGCCTCTCTCCCTTAGGCCCCAGTAACCCTGTCAGACTGCATGACATGATAAACTATTTAAAACATTAAGATATTTTTAATAGGAATCTGGTGGACTCTACAAGAAAACTGAAAATGGGTCGTCATTGAGTTATTTACCTGAATAATGACCAAACACATGACCAAAACATATAACCAAACCAAAAAAAAATTAACCTTATTTCATGGTCATCTCAACCGTCAGATTTTAATTCTATAGAAAACCTGTTAGTTAAGCTGAAGAGAGCAGAGGAAAAAATCCGGGACTCTGGGCAATCCAGAGAGACTGACCAAAAAGAGAAACTATCAAAGATCCCAATCTTTGTATGCTCCGACCTCCTGCAATGTTTTAGCAGAAGACTAAATGCTGGCAGAAAGAAATATTACAGATAGCAGGGGTGCCAATAAGTTTGGTTTTAGTTATTATGTAAAAATATATTTATATATTTCTTAACATGGGAATTTTTACCTATTAGAAACACTAAAGGTTGTATTTTTCTAACATTATCTGTGTGAGACTGTACTCTTGCAATAAAATATCCATTTTATTTAAAGGCTTTTTGCTTATCAACAAGGGTTGCTAATAAGTAAGGATGTTGCTGTAACTGCTGCTAATAAAACTAAATAAATAAATAAATAAAATTTGCTCTAAACATATTGAAGTTGCAGCTCTAAGGTTTTAATATTTGTATGGACACAAACTGGACTGTACTCATTCAAGATGCATTGCATCAGCTGTCTTTCTCCTTTCATGTTTGAGACAACACATTATCAGTGAGATACTAACCTGTTTAGTGAATAGTGACTTATTGTCAGGTGTGTGTTTTTTTTTATTTTTTATTTTTTTCAGGCTGGTAGAGGGAACGGCAGAGGAAACGGCACCATTAATGGAACCATCACAGGAAGAGTAAATGGAGCGAGTGGGGTTAGCAGATCCCCTTTATCCTCTGTTAACTCCCTGGTCAATCAAGATCCAGCTGCAGCTGAATATGCTTCCATACGCAAGTTCAAAAAGGTAGACAAAAAACTATTTCTTATCTAAAGAAGAACAAAAGCCATTAGTTGACAAGAAAAATACAGAGAGATTTGGCTGGATATCATCATCAGTGGTTCTTCCATGAACCTAGCAAGAGCATTAAAGACTGTCCTAATATATAGTAGTTTATGTAACTGTAAGCGTGTTTTAGATTTCACTTCTGAAAAAGAAATTTTAAAGTCAGGCTTAAGGACTCAAAGTTGGTGTATTATTCTTAGACACTTTGAAAAGTTGTAAAAACTATCTGCAGACTCTTGTTTGCTTTTGGGTAAAATATTTTGAAAGATAAATTAAAATCAACCTATGCTGTTCAAGCAGCAACATCACTTAATACTCAGCACCTGTACAATAAAAATGGAATGTGTTGAGATATTTTCATCAAAGCTGTTGATTCTAATTTTATTAATAATAATGCAAATTTGTAGGTAGACAAGTTAAATCGGAAGGAGAACAATGGAGCTGACAACATGTCAGACAGCCAGTCGAGCGTGAGCGACTCCCCATCTGCTGCCCCTCTTCCCCTTCATCGCAGTCAGGAGTTTCCACGCAAGCCGCTGGAGCCATTCCACCTGCATTCTTTCCCAAAGGTACATAAAAAAAACATCATATCTGCTGCAAATACATAATCAACACTCCACAACCACCCACATTTTGCCAGTTGTAAGAGAGGCTCATGACCACAAGAGGGCAGTGTCCACAAACAAACATGTTAGCTTTGGCTATTACAGTTTTCTCAGTCCCATTAAAAAAGCAGTTTCTCATTTCTTTGAGTAAGTTACAAATGCTTTTGTGCATCCATGCAAGTGATTATGTACAATACTCTGCTTTTTCCTACATTTTCAATTGCTTATGTAATGTTGAAAATGTATTGTGGGTCACTGTTGAATAGTTCCAACCTCCACAACTTTAAAGCATAAGTTCATCATATAAGCCTTAACATGCAAAATGCTTAAACAAGTTGTTATAATATGTCAAGAATATTTCTATACATTTCCATTAGATCTTTTTTCTAAAACTGTCCTGAATTGGTGAATTGCTCCCAGGTGAATCCTGACTTTTTCCAATGTAGGTAAATGTGTGAAGCATTAGATCAACCAATGAGCAACCAGTTTTCTGAAACAGCTCAAAAGTACATCTCATGAACCATCAGCTGGCAAGTATATAGTGTATATAGCCAGAGCACAACACAATGTTACATTTCTGACAATGGAAGGACAATGATTTGGACAGGGTCAACAGTTAGAGAGGAAGAGAAATAAGGCAGTTTGAAGGAGTTAAGAGCCAAAACAGAGGAAAAGGCAGAAAAGGGTGAAGGCATATGCCAGTTTCCATCGCTCTAACATCATCAGGATATGGTTTGTGGTCCAACACAAGATGCTGATGGAGTTCCTTTCACCCTGCTTTGCAATCCTTAACCCCACTGATGAATTTTCTCCAGCATGGAGATGAAAAGTACATGACCACCAGCCACATACACAGATGACCCTTCTGGCTACTGTGGATGCAACGTGTGATGACATCACAGCAGATACCTGCAGAGGCTGGATAATGCACTCTAAAAGATTCTTTCCAAGCTTTATCACTAGAGAGGATATTCATTGTGATGTGGATGAGAGTTTGTGGCGCAACAGCCAGGAATGTGAGGAAGACTGCAGTGTAATTCCTACAGCACTGCATGTATCCTTTTCCCTAAGGAGAATGATCTGTGTTTCCGTGTCTACTTTTGTTTTTGTTTTTTCTTTGAGCTCTGCAGCGCTGTCTTTTCCTTTCTGTATCACAATGACATGGTCTGTCAACAAATTACACTACAAACAGTGAAAGCATAAATGTTAATCTTGCCATTGATCTCCCACAGTTGCAATTTACAATACTTGTCATCAAAACTTTAGCCATTGTTTATATCAGAACATCCCTCCAGAGTACACTGTTATATTGACAACATGACAAACAACATGACTGTCTTATATGTACATAATGTACATAATGAAACAAGGACTTGTCCTTCTGATGGCACTGACATATTCATTGACAGAGATATTGTATTTACTTTTAAGAGATGAACTAAGGATTTTGAGAAAGAGACTGGCTTTTGCAGGTAATCCATGTTATTTTGCTATTTGTACGAATTGTTTTGAGAAATACACTTACTGTTTTGCAAATGTCAAGGGCGATTCGAGAAAGGCACCAAAATGACTGAGAAAAACTGTAATTTGATTTAACTGGCTTTGTCTTCACGTGGTCTCAGTTTTTAGTGTTTAAAGCAAAAATGTAATTAATATTTTTTTCTACCTCAGTTGCAGTTTTATGTTTTAAGATAATCCCTTTAAGTTTTATTCACATTAAGAAGAGTTGAAGGGTCCGCATGAGCTTTACATATTGTTAATATGTTAAGCAAAGCCAAAACTTTCTTTTAAGATGAAGGATAAAATCACTGCCGATGTGATTTGTTACTGACCTGCACTTTAAATGTGGGTGTGCTAAACCTTTAAAGTGTGTGCGTGTGTGTGTGTGTGTGCTTGTCTTCTGCCCCCTTTGCATCGTGCAGCGAAGCATACACTTAGAGCAAAGAGTCGAAGCATGGATTATCTAAGAGTTTGGCTGGGTGCCTGTGTGTGTGGGTGTGTGTGTGTGTGTGTGTGTGTGTGTGTGTCTGGGTGCTCCTGTTGAATCCATCAGCAAGTCTATCTAGAAATAGCTAACAGGTAGCCAGCATCCTGAATGAGGATAAATATTGTGCACATATTGAAGCCATTTGCTCTGCTACAGCTATTATTACTCACTCGGGCTGCTTGGGGGGTATATAAAAGTTTAATCATCCTCAGTCGCATATGTGTTCACCAATTTGTGGTTCCTAATTGGTTACTAATTCCTCTTAAGACCTGTAGTTATAAAAAGTTTTGCAAGAGTAGTGTCATGTTGGGTCATTCTTTTATGACATCCAGGTTTGTCTTAAGCCACAGGCACCAGTAATATTTTCCACATAATGGCAAAGGTATTGAAGAAATATGTTAACTGTTACCTGTCAGTGAGGATTTGCTAAATGCAGCAGTTAAACTCTATAAAGGTTCTATCTTTTCTGCTTAAAACAGATTCCTATCTGACCTCCATCAGTCCTTAATCTTTCAAAAATTACCACCACCAGCAGAGTTAAATGGACGTTATGTTTTGGCAGCACTGGCTGTGTGTCACTAGGTCTGCCTGTCTGTCAGCAGGATATATTTGAGCTTGCAGATTTGCATAAAAGGTCTTTGGAACAGTTGGTCAAAGAGCAAGGAGGAACTGAAACCCCACCCCCAGCATTTGAGCATGAAGCTGCCATTTTTGGCTCATAGATAAAAAAAAAAGTCATCCAGTAATTTAATATTGTTTTTAAGAATACACAGTGCTCATTCTGGAATGTGTCATTTTGAGAGTATCATGGTTTTATTACCAAAAATTAAAAATAAAATTGTATAAATTACTGTTTTTATTTACAGTTTTTCTTACTGGCTTTGGTGCATTTCTCGAATCATCCTCAACATTTGCAAAATAGTAAGTATCAAAACAATTCGTACAAATAGAATAGAACACCATGGATTACCTGCAAAAGCCATTCTCTTTCTCAAAATGCTTAGTTCATCTCTCAAAAGTAAATATCTGTGTTAATGAACATGTGAGTGCCTCAGCATGACAAGTCTTGTTTCATTGTGTACACATAAGATAGTCAAATTGCTTTGTTATGTTGTCAATATAACAGTGTACTCTGGAGGGATGTTATGATGTAAACTACAGCTAAAGTTTTGATGACAAGTATTGTAAATTGTAATTGTGGGTGATCAATGGCAAGAGACTGGAAAAGATACACATTTACGCTTTTACTGTAATTTGTTGACAGACTATGTCATTGTGATTCAGAAAGGAAAAGACAGCGCTGCAGAGCTCAAAGAAAAAAACAAAAGTAGAAATGGGAACATAAGACAATATCTTTAAGGTAAACAATACATGTAGTGATGTAGGAATTACAGTGTAGTCTTCCTATGCTTTCCATCTCCATGCTGAAAAAAATTCTTCAGTGTTGTTAAGGAATGAAGAACAGAGTGAGAGGAGCTCCATCAGGATCTTGTTGTGGGTCACAAACCATATCCTGATGATGTTGGAGCAATGGAAACTGGCATATGTCCTCTGCCTCTTCTGCCTCTTCCACTGTTTTACCTCCTAACTCCTTCACCATACAGCCTCACTCTTCTTTCTATTTTTCTTCTCTCTCTAGCTGTTGACCCTGTCCAAATCATTGTCCTTCCATTGTCAGAAATGTAACATTGTGTTGTGCTCTGGCTATATGCACTATATACTTGCCAGCTGATGGTTCATGAGATATACTGTTGAGCTTTTTCAGAAAACTGGTTGCTCAGTAGTTGATCTAATGCTTCACACACTTACCTACATTGGAAAAAGTCAGGATTCACCTGGGAGTAATTCACCAAGTCAGGACAGTTTTAGAAAAAAGTCAAATGGAAATATGTATAAAAATATCCTTGACATATTATGACGACTTGTTTAAGCATTTTGCATGTTAAGACTTATATGATGAACTTATGCTTTAAAGTTGTGGAGGTTGGAACTATTCAACAGTGACCCACAATACATTTTCAACATTATATAAGCAATTGAAAATGTAGGAAAAAGCAGAGTATTGTACATAATCACTCGCATGGATGTATAAAAGCATTTGCAATATATTTACAGAAATGAGAAACTGCTTTTTTGATGTGCACAAGTGACACAATGATTTGAAGATTGAACAAGTAGTTTTGAGAATTTCAGTTCTGTTCTGAGAAATGCACCAAAGTGACTGAGAAAAACTGTAAGTGAAAAGCAAGACATTTTCCTGCTGCTGCTAGGAAAAACGGATTGTAAGTTATAATATTGTTATTTGTGACATTTATGTTATTTTGATTTTGATACAAAAAGTTAAGCAAAAACAAAGACTAAAATCCCATTAAATCTTGTAGTAGTTTTAAAGTAATGGTGCTTATTGCACTGAATATTTTACCTTCTTGCTCTTCTGCTTTTTATAGAATAATACAATTATAATACAATGATATTAGCTGTTACTTAGCAGTTATAAACCAGCATTACCTTAGTAAGTGTGATTGGCCGGTACTTCTTTAGTGTCTAGACCATACCTGTCCATATTTCCAAATTTGTCTTGTAAGAAAGAAAAGGTGAAGTAACCCTCTTAAAGCCAGCTAGCTGACAGTGCGCAGAAACAGGTGGTGGAGGGGCTTTGTGGGATTAATGTTATTAATGCATCCTCAGTACATCATGGAAATAGTATACAGGAGATTTTTTACAATTTTGAAACTACAACTTTTTTAAAATATCAGTTTACATCTCTTTCAGTAACCAGAGCCAATCCAGCACACGGTCAAACTCAGCCAATCTTGGGGACCAAAAGTTCACCCCTACCATTCAGCTGGAAAAGTCTGATTGATGCAGTTTGAGTTAAAAACTGCCATCCTCTGGTTAGCCATCATTAGGCTCTGACCTCTAAAAAGCACAACAGAATTTCTCAAAAAAACAAAAACCTAATAACTTTTTGATGAATGTTATTGCATGTCATAAAATCAGTCAGTTTGTCTTGTTGGTTAATTTTATTTGTTTCAGATTGTAAATCATAATATTTATAATGTTAGATGTATATTGCATAAACATCCAAACAGAGATGACACAAAAGGGGAAATAATAACAGTTGGAAGGTTTCCTGTTCCAGTCCAAATTTGGGCCTATACAACCTAGTACTGGCTCTGCTGGAAACTGATCCATCCCTTTGACACACATAAGAATTATTCACCCATGCTTTGTAACACAATTTTTGTTGATCTGTTTTTAACTGTTAGAGGGAAAATGTTACAACATTTGTGCATTACAGCTTTGATTTGCATCAGTATGTTTCAACAATGGCTTACAAATTCTAACCTCACAGCAAAACTTTATTAAGCCCATCGTTTGACTTTGTTTATCAGGAAGCAGTGTTCATAGGCAATGGGGAGCAGTACATCTGGAAGCCTCCAGAAGATGATGACATCATCACCTTGCATCCACCTCCACTCCGTGGAGAGAATGGACAACCAGGCCATCCATTGCCTCCTACTGCAAAGGAGGTAGTTTACCTACTGTATGTGTGTTTGTTTGTGAGTGGATACATGTTACTTTGGTGGCAACTAGTGGCAACAAGGCTGGCCAGAAATTCTCCAAACAGACAGATGATTCAGTCTCTGATTTCTGCTGTGTTTACTGTTGCCGGCACCCTTTTGATTGGGCATGTCGTCTTAACACGGCTGCCTCATGACCTTCCTGTCATACGTGGTTTCTACTTACAGAAAGAGGTAATGTTACATGGATCCTTAACCCGCACCGCCTGTCTGAACCTTGACCTCATTCTCCCAACCCCCCACTCATCTGTCGGCCTTCAGCATATATCCGTACAGATCAGGGTGGCCGTCACCTGTTGTCCAGTATTAATCATAGCTGAGAATAGATACAGCTATGCTATGTTTAAAAGGGCATCTGTTTATATATATATATATATATATATATATATATATATATATATATATATATATATATATATATATATATATATATATATATATATATATATATATTTCAGTTTATTTATATAGCACCAATTCACAACATATGCCGCCTCGTGGCAATTGATCCCAGTTATCAAACAGTACAGTAGCTCAATTAATTATTCAAAGTAGTTCCAAAGGTTTCTAAGGAAACCCAGCAGATTGCATCGAGTCATTGACTTGCAGCTTTCACTCCTCCTGGACGAGCAGGTGGCGACAGCATGGCATCGTGTCGTTGACTTTACAGCAATCCCTCATACCGAGCATGCATGTAGAGACAGTGGAGAGGAACAACTCCCCTTTATCAGGAAGAAACCTCCATTAGAACCATGCTCAGTACATCAGTACAAGCAGCCATCTGCCATGACGGACTGGGGGTTTGAGAAGACAGAGCAGAATGCAAAAGAAAAACAGATGAACTGATGTCGGATTATTTTCGATGTTCATGAAAGTAAAAAGTTAATAGCAGGAGAAGGAGAACAATTAGTTGATGGCATCATTATCTCAGCTGAATCCCTCCTCTGGAAAGGTATCACAGGCCGGCCAACAAGAGCATTGTCATAGAAGCAGTCAAGAGACCCATGGCTACTCTGGAGGAGCTGCACATATCCACAGCCCAAGTGAGAGAATCTGTGAACAGGATAACTATATGTAATTTATTCTGTTAGAATGACCTAACACAGGGGTCTGCAACTTTAACAATCCAAAGATGCATTTTTCCCCTAATTCCACTTGATAAAAACTTGTTTAGAGCCACAAATATTAAATGTTTTTTAAAAAAAAAAAAAAAAAAAAAAAAAAAAAAAAAGCTACCAACCTAATGAGAAGGAAAATAGATCTCAAAAAACATCACTGGTACTTTTAGTGTCACTTCATGTTGGAAATCCAGTGCAATTATTCCATTAAACAAACTGGAAACACAGCTAAATCCTGCATTTATCATTATAAGTTATAAGTATTATAAGTTGTAAAGAGCCATTGTTGAAGGCCCAGAGCCTTTGTTTATGATTAATACTGGAGCCAAAGGTTGCAGACCCTGGCCTAACACATGATTTAAATGACCTAAATCCAGTTGAGAATCTGTGACAAAACATGAGAACTGATGTTCACAGGCACTCTACATCCAATCCGACTGAGATTAAGCTATTTCGCAAAGAAGAATTGGTCCAAATTTTAGTCTCTACATCTGCAAAGCTTGTTGAAATAAAGTTAAAAACACTTTTTGCTGTAAATGCAGCTAAACGTGCTACAAAGTATTGAGTCAGGGGAGCTGAATAGCAATTCAAGCCCCACTTTTCAGATTTAAGTTTTTTCTTTCACTTCACAATTATGCTCTACCCTATGTTTGTCTACTACAAAATATCCCAATGAAATACACCAAAGTTTGTGGTTGTAATTTGAGAAAATATTAAAAGTTTAATGTCAGTGTCAAATTTATATTGTATGAAATTGATTTTATTTATATAGCACATTTTTAACAGCTCATGCTGCACAACATGCTTCACAAGCTAGATGCAAGTAAGAAAAAGTAAAATTGAGGTTTGAATACTTTTTCAAGGCACTATATATATTTGAAGCTGAGTGGGTTATAAATAGTCTGCCTAGAGGTCAGAGACAGTCAGTCTAAATAGTACAGGGGTCCCTAAAATAGACAACTTTTTATTTTTATTTCATCGCTACACTTCTCCATCCCTCCCAGTCTCCATTTAAACACTAAACACTTTAATCACTTTTTATTATTTATTATTAAAAAGGGATGTTGTCGCAAAGCATTGGTTCTTAAGGGTATTACAGTATTGGTGAGCTTAGCAAAGCCATTGGTGAGTTTTGCAAAAAAAAAAAAAAAAAAAAAAAAAAAAAAAAGGATGATTTGTCTAGAAATTAAGGGGTTAAGTCTCTGCAGTTTGCTGCCAGGAGCACTCCTACATTGCAAGTCAGAAAGCACCACAGAGCAACTGGCTTTGACAACCTTTTGCAGTCTTTCACAATTTCTTTTTCATTTCTTTCTCTATTTTTTCCTTTTTATTAATGTTTTCTCCAGCCATTGTTGTTTTGTTTTTTCATTTGGAATTTCATCGTTGCCCTGACATGCCTCTATACTCTGGAGTTTGTCAGTTGCAGCCGTCAGTAGGTGTTGAGTTTCCACTCCCAACCAAGTCTCCTCCTCTCCTCTAGTGCTCTCTCCCTCTGCTCCACTCCCTTTGTGGCTATTATGAGGCCCTGCCCTCCCCAACCAGTCACGTTGCATCAAGCGTGTCCTAGCAGATGAATATCTGCTTCTGCAAGACCCTTTTGAAAACTCTGTAATCCTTTCAACTCAAAGAAACGATCAGGACCAGATGCATGAGTGGTGCAGAGTCGGTGTCTGCAGAAGGTGTTGCTTATTGAAACCTTGGTCAAAGCTGGAAGCTGAAAACATAACAGAAAGAAGTACAGTGTGCTTAGAAGAGAAAAGAAAACTTACAATGGCAGGCTTCCTCACCAGCTGTAGCTCAGTTTTGAAATCCCCATCATCTTGTGACTTCCTTCCTTCCTCTGCTGCACAGAGTTGCACACTCATTGTCCACATAAATACATGCACTTGCACACACACACTGCAAATTGTCTGCACACACTTACAGCTTATGCCAGGGTCTTTGTTTATCCAAAAAGGTCACACCAGAAAATTGTGGGGGGAGGGTGTGTGCATGCTCCACTTCAGCTCTGCCTGTAACACAAGGAGTGAAGAGAAACGGCCAGATATTCACAGAGGAAGTCTTAGTCACTTGCGCTCTATTTACTTTTCCCCAGCACGACCAATCGATGTGACATATAATGCAAGGTGAGCACACATAAAGAAAGGGAGTCCTGTCATGACTCTGGAGGCAGTACAAAAACAAGGTTAATCTGTATGTGTGGTGGAAAAAGAGTGCATAGACAGCGTTTCTGAGGCCCAGTAGAGCAAAGCTGCTGGTGTGGGTGTGAACATCATCATGCCTCACAATCCTTTGCTCTTGTGCGCCACTTGTGGAATTTTGACACAGAAATGCCAGAGGTCGCAGAGCTGGTTTATCAGAATTCTTCACACATGCTTTTCAGTTGTGAACTCTAGATATCACTGCAAACCATGCACGTATGCATATGCACTGTGCAAAAACACACATTTATGAATGAGAACATGCATTCATAACACCTGCAGTGCATGCACAATAAATTTTATACATACAAAGGTCATTCAGCAAAACAAAACTTGTTACCTTTTTTTGTAGCTTGGCTCTCATCCAAATCGTTCACTCCATCCTTTACTGTACTGTTGCCAAAGCATTGGTGTGGAAATTTTAACAGGTTCATCCACGACAGAACTAACTCTGTCGCTGAAATCCAACGGACTGATAACACAGTTTACACTGTCTTATCCTGCTCAGTTAAATTAGGTCAGGTTACAGCAAAGAGCAAGAGCTGTTAATGCATGCGCAAACTTCTGTGCATAAACACACACAACCCATGCTCAGGCAGTTATTTGCATATTCCATTTTAACAAGAGTATACTTCTATTCTTGTTATCACATGTTGCATGTTAATTGTATTAATATACTAAGACGTAATAGCTAACTTATGAATAGAAGACTTGTGACGTATAGCAGAAAATGTTTAATTTAAATCTGACTCCAGTGCAGCGTGTGCATTCTGCAGTGCCTTGCAAAAGTATTCATACCCCTTGAACTTAACATTCTGCCTTGTGTGGCTCAAATACAAACCTTCCAAAACAATGGCAGTCCACCTAAACCTACAAGCCAAGCAAGGCATTTAGCAAAGAAGCAGCCAGTGGGCCCATGGTAACTCTGTAGGAGCTGCAGAGATTCATAGGTACAGTCATTGCTGAAAAAAAGCTATAAAAAGTTTGCAGTTTGCCACTAGACATGCAGGGAACACAGTGAACATGTGAAAGAAGGCTTTCTTACCAGATGAGACCAAAATAAAACTTTGCACAGCATCCTGCAAAGTATTGATTTATGGGGGCTGAAGCATGCCACACTAATTTTTCTTCTTTTATCAAAAAGTAAAACTATGTCTAATTTTCCTCCCACTTCTGAGTAATGAACTACTTTGTATTGGTCTATCGCAAGAAATTGCAATAAAATCCTTTGAAGTTTGTGGCTGTAATGTGACAAAATATAGAAGCATTAAGGTTTTGAGGCACTATACATATTATTAGCAGTTTGACACATTGGCCCATTTAAACATTGCAGTGAAATTTTATCACAGAATATGCTGCTGATAAAATAAGTTTTGACTGTAGTTCTGTGCTATTAACTCATTAACTAACACCATGCTGTGTTCTTGTCCTGTGTGTGTGTGTGTGTGTGTGTGTGTGTGTGTGTGTGTGTGTGTGTGTGTGTGTGTGTGTGTTATCAGATTGCAGACACTTACTCCATTGTGTGTAAAACCCAAAAAAAGAAACCTCCCATGGAGCACAATGGAGCAAAGACCCTCCCGCGCTCCTTCGGAGGGGACAGGGGAAACCGAGGCCGAGGCAGAGGAGTCCAGGGACAGGCCCGTTCTCAGGAGGAGCCGTGCTACGAGCCTGTGGCGGATCGGTCTTGGTCCTCTACCATGGCTGAGTCAGACCCTGCATACGCTAGTATCGACGCCCACAGGAAGCGTGAGCAGGGGGCAACTAATAACAACACAGGTGGGGGTAGCGCCACTCTGAAGAGAAAGAAGCAAACTCCTCAGCAGCAGCAGCAACATCAGGCAGTACCAGCAGCACTACAAGGCTCAGGGCCCATGGCCCCTCCTGTTAGAGGCCTCCCTGGTGGGGAAAACTTCTATGAGACCATCAGCGATGTAAAACAGGGAGGCAACACCTCTGGCACTACCACCATCTTCACCTTCAACGATGGGATGGAGATGTATGTCACCGGCCTGTAGCACCCTTGTAGAATCCTTGTAGTCCAGATCATGGATCTTCATGCAGGTTGCTGTACATAGACACAGGCCCTCTACAATCAATGAGGATCCATTTTGTGTTGACATCAGGTACAAACAGGGTCTTAATCCAGGTTCAGACTTCCTTTGATTGGTCTGCATTTCAGAACCAGCCTAAGCCTAGTCCAGCCCAAAAATGGACCAAATATATTTAAACGAAAACAAAAAATATAAATATATATAACTGTGTCACTGGCCATAATCACTCGCTTGTGCATCATTTTTCATTATATCTTTATTTTTATATGAACACTGTACTCTTGAAAGAGTATGTGTTTCAACTCACAACCTGAGAAGAACACTCTTAAAATATATATGGAAAAAAAACAGAAAAATGTGCATGCATTGTGCAAACTCACACAATAATAGACAAGAAAGTAGACATTAGTAGCAATGAAAGTGGATGTTTATGGAGTACAAGTTAAGCAATCGGGTCACCGGTCCACAGATACATTCCTCATCTTGGAGTGGAGAGTAAGCACATTAAAGGCACAGTTGTTTGTGGTGTTCAGCTCTACCTACGCCAACATAAAACAGGTTCTGACGCTCATTGACCTGTCGTCTGGAGGAGAGTGTTTGTGGTGCTTTGTTCAAACACAGGCCTGTAATTTGCAGGCGTGCTCAAACGCACAGAAGTAAATGAAGGTTATTGTCTTCATTCCACAAATTGTCATCAGTGTCAGCTGTCAATAAGAGTCCTCGTGATAAAATTAGAAAGCAACCTTTTGCTCAGTAAGGCTTAGATTAATACAAAAGTTGAAAATGTACCCTACATTTGACAAATTGTTGCTGGAGCCATGCTGACACCACCCTCCACTCAGCCTCACACATATTTGGCAGAGTCATGCAAGGTGAAGTGATCAGGTCGAGGGCAATGAAAGGCTTGTGCAAGAATTTCCCCAGTGTGATCATTTCCCAATGAGAGAGCTAAACTGTACTGCAGGGATAAATAAGAGAAGTATATTTAAAAAAAAAAAAAATAGAGTGAAAGAGTTTCATTACCAATGCAGGATGCTTCATTCTGTTCAGTTAGTGTCATTTCTTATGCAGATTATTAACATCTTATTTCATAGCCACTATAATTTTGCACAGGACAACTGCCTGACTGCTGAGCCTAGCTGTGCCTGTGAAGGAAGGGTGTATTAAAGCACAGTTTTGATTTGCTCTGGGCACTCGAAATAAAACTAGAGCTCCCGGTAGCTCACCAGACTTGAGTCTTGTGGTTGAAATAGTAACAGAGGGGTCTGGACTCCAAAGAAAATAAAAAAGCTGGACACAAATATTACCATTTAGTGTCTTTTGGAAAGTTGTTCATCTCTTTCTCCCTGGTCTCGTATCCAGCTTCTGTGCTGGGTTCTCTTCCATCACAAACAGCGTCTTTCCCATGTAGCTTCGGGAACCGTTAAAAAAAAGAACACAGAAAGAAACAAGACGTTTAGTGCTTGATACAGTGTTGGGAGAAAGTATTTGCCACTTTATATATTTTTTCCTGTTTTTTGAGTTTTGTCAGATGTTTCAGATTTTGAGATTCAAAATCAGACAACTATACCCAAAGTAAATACAAATAGCAGTTTTCGAACGATGATTTTATTTATTAAAGGAAAAAAAATCTAAACCAACATGGCCTTATATGAAAAAACATAATAGCCTTTTAAACCTGATAACTAGTTTTGCCACTGTGATCTGTCAGTCTTTTACACAACTATGGATGAACTTAGTCCACTATTCTTTGCAGAATTGTTTTAACTCAGCAACACAGGAGGATTTTTGAGCATTAATGGCCAGCTTGGACAATATTTTAGCATCTGAGTCAAATTTAGGATTTTCTGCTAGAGAGCAAGTAGGTGTAAGGACCTGTTTTGAATTTCGTTAGACTTGTTTATATCCTTTTGCCTACTTCATTGTGTCAGTCAGACATGTTCTGTTTAAGTGATTTCTTAATTCTGTTGGTCTCACAGTAATCAGGTCTGGGAGTGTATAGTGAAATAAAACCAAAAGAATGTGATTAATCACAAATATTTAATGATACAAAAAGGGAGTAATGTTATCTTCACATATGTCTTGGTTGGTTTGGATAGCGTTTCCCTCCTTAATAGTTGAACTCATGATTTGAAAACTGCCTTTTGTATTTAGGTTGTCCTTGTCTGATATTAACATTTTGTTGATGATCTGAAACATTTAAGTGTGAGAAAGAAACTAATATAGAAGAACTTTGTTTGGGCAGGTAAATACTTTTTCACAGTACTGTAAAGGGGGAATTGATGAAAGATATATTCTACTCACTTGCTGTGTGACAACATGCAAAGGGAGGACAGGTTTGAAAAGGTTATTAAGAGAAATATATAAATGCTACTGTGTCAGAAAGTATGTAAAAACAAATGCACACTGTATTTTGAAGCACTGTTTAATTTTTAACCTAACTAATGATAATACATTTAGTTAAATAGCTCACACCACTGCCATGAAAAAGAGTATATTTATGTTGTTGATGCTACTTTTCTTTTCTGCTATAGCAAGTAAGTGCATGCCTTGATGTATGGAGATGAAAACAAATATTGTACTACTTATCTGTTGTTTCTATTTTACGTTGTACTTTTTGCCATGTAATGTAAAGCAGCATTTTGTTTAGCCAAAGCAACAACTTTAATGAGCAAAAGAGAGAAAAGGGATAGAGGGGAGCCGCTGGGAGGAAATAAAAGGGTTGTTTATTATTTTCCCCAGAGGGAGCAAGAAAACGGGATCGTGTGGGGTTGGGGGTATGCATGGCTAGTGTGAAGCCGGATGAGGATCAGTGCAAATGGACACAGACCCAGAGGGCTCGCCCCCTTTGTTTTTCACATACAAGACAAGCACACAGAAATCCAGCCTCCAGTTTAGGTGGGAAAGCACACTTGTGTGTACCGCCACTCCCACTTTCCACTGCCGTACAGAGGAGGGCCCTTTGATGTCTTGTTCTGCAGGTCACCAAGTAATACAGAGGTCGAGGAGGGGGCCCGGCAGACCCCCAGCCTCGTATCAGCAATGCACCGATGGCTCATCTGTCTGATTCATGAGAAATGGCAAACAGCTGAGATGCAATCTCTCAAACAAAATCGACTGGAAATTGCTGTCACGCTCCATGTTTTTCCTGTGTGGCCATCACCTTATGTGTTGCATTTTACCCTGAGAGAATGCACTGATCTGAGATACATTGTTGAACAATGTTATTCACTGACAGAGACAAATGTTCGTTGCACAAATAGTACAATGATGTAAATGTGTAAAATACTCTGTTGCTGTTCTGATGTTGTTCCAATGTAACATGCAGTATACAGTATATTTGTTGCCGAAAAAAAGATGGCTATCACAGACACGTTGTACTTGTATGAAAAAAAGAGAAAACATTTCATGCTTTCCATGCAGATACAGATGCTGTTTATTAATTGTCTTAAGATATAAATATGGGCCAGTACTGCTGTGACAGTCGTAGCCAATGTTGTATGTTCTTAAAGCACAGGGTTTAGTTTAAAAAATAAAGTAAAATAAATAAATATAATATAGCGTGACAGTGCAGATATGCAAAAGATTGTAATGTTTTATATTACTCTTCATAAAATATTAAAGTGAGTTTTTACTTTTCTAATAAAGTGGCACATTATAACATGCTTGTGTTACCTGCATTCTTGTTTCGCAAAGGGAATCCAGCTAAGCAGCAACTCTGCAGAGTTTTTCCCTCTTAGCTGGAGCCTGACATTAATAACTCAATCTTGCAATAATGCAAGATGCAATAAAATGTGTTTGTGAGGGATTGGGCAATAAAGCAGAAACCGCTAGTGTGTACATTGTGGATCATTGAGCAACAGGTGTGATTTTATTTTCACTAACAAATACACACTGACAGTATAAACACAGCTGGGTAATGAAGTAGGGATTTTCACCACAGGACTTCACAACATACAAAGTTATCTACAAACTTAGCTGATTCTGCTCGGTGCATATTTGGGTTGATGACATCACAAGATGAAATAAAGCATCAGTTAGTATTACAGCAGATGAGTGATTTTTGACAGAGTGTGACATAGCATCTAAAACATTCAATGTCAAGGCGATTAACCTTATGTGTCTGAGGCAGAATTTGACTGCAT
The DNA here is from genome assembly GCA_014839685.1 of Anableps anableps. Classification (NCBI taxonomy): domain Eukaryota; kingdom Metazoa; phylum Chordata; class Actinopteri; order Cyprinodontiformes; family Anablepidae; genus Anableps; species Anableps anableps. Next base: position 24,436,029 of record CM026071.1, on the reverse strand, counting down.
GCCTTCAGCATGATGTATATTGCCATAGAAGGGCAATGTGAAGCAATGAAAATGTCTGTATTAAGAACATTAACTGCTGCAAGTCTGTAAAAATTCTTGCTTGAATTTTACAATCTGATTACGTTCTTCAGATATTTGCAACTTGAAAGAATGAGCAAACACCGTATTCTGCTGATATCCTCCTTACATAGTTTGGTGAATTACAGTAACACATCATGGAGAGGGAGTGGGGATGGGGATTGAACTCATCTTAACTTAAAATTTCTTACTTTATTGCTACAGTCTGATGAGATTTATTTATTTCTTCTTCCTGCTTGTGTTGACTGCAATGATGCCAAGGCAAGTGGTTTTTAAACTTTATAATTACTGACTCAGAAACATAACTGTGGAAGAGACAAGTTATCACTGCTATTGGATGAGTAACATTTCTACTAAGTTGTTTAAATAAAGGTACAATGACAACATAAACAGCATTAACATCCATTATACTGTGCTTATCAATTTGTAAGTAGGGTTGTTGTTTTTTTTTTTGTTGTTTTTTTTTAACATAGTGTAAATATGCTTCACCGTTTAAAGTTTTGTTCTTTGGCTTGATTCTTTATAAAGGTGAATGCCAGATGGGGCTAGCGAGTAAGATTGGGCTCATTTGAAGTTTGTCTGCCTGGCAAATATTCTGGCAAGAAAGTGTGGGACTTGTAAATCGTCTTACCTGAAAACTTTGTTCAACTCCTATACTTTGTATCACAACTTGGCTCAAAATGATTCCTAAAGATCTTTCACAATGAAATCTGTCCATTCCAGTCTGCCCTTTTTTACATGTGTTTTATTATTGCCAATTTTTTCCTAAAACCCCATAGTCTTCTCACAGACAACTCAGATGTTTTGTTGCAGCTGTACAGATTACAAGTAAATACCTTTAAAGGTGAATTTTGCTGAAAGAATATGCTAATAAAAAGAGAAAGAACAACCTTATGCCTAATGTGGTGTGACTACACGCATGCAGAAAGCCTACCATTCATTGTGATTGAATTTATATATATATATATATATATATATATATATATATATATATATATATATATATATATATATATATATATATATATATATATATATATATATATATCTCAAGTGGAGCAATATAGTAGTGAAAGTCGTAATGCTGCACTTGTAGAAGTAGTAAATCGGTTGGGCTACTCCTTGGCACTGCTGGACAGGACATGTTTTTTTAAAAAAAGAAGAAGATGAAAAACAAGTTTCTAAGCCAACAGAAACCATGGCATGTTGTTCTATAGCTTCCAAAAACTATGGGTTTCATGGAAAGTGTCAGAGTTTGTATTAGCTTTAAAATTGTCGATTTTCAAAACTATGTCCTCAAATGGTTGTTTGAAAAAAGCTGGGGGTTTTTATGAAATATTTTCTAATCAAACTATTTAGTGTACTTTAGGGGAGAAGAGATGTAAAGGATATTATAAAGTCATTTAAACTTTATAGAGGTACCCTTGAAATTACATTGAACTCAAAACAATTTTATTGATTGATTTACATATTTAAAATAAACAAATAAACCAGTTTTCTATATTTTGATTAAACTCATTATGTAATAAATTGAAGATTTCCAATTGTAAATATTAGACCCTTTACTCATGCATCAAAGGAAACTTGAAATTTTCTGCAGTGCATCTGGAAAGTATTCACATCATTTCACTATTTCCACATTTTGCTGTTACAGCCTTATTCCAAATTGTATTAAATTAATCTCTTTCCTCAAAATTCTACCCACAAACACTGCATTATGACAATGTGGAAAAAAGTTTTTTGAGTTTTTTTGCATATTTATTTATTTTAACCAAGAAATCACATTTACATAAGTATTCACAGCCTTTGCCATGAAGCTCAAAATTAAACAGTTTCTACTGATCATCCTTGAGATGTTTCTACAACTTAAATGGTTCACCTGTAGTAAGTTCAGTCGATTTGTTTTGATTTGTAAAGGCACACACCCGTCTATATAAGGTCCCACAGTTGACATTGTAAGTCAAAGGTCAAACACCAAGCATGAAATCAAAGGACTGTGGATCTGTAGATCTCTGAGACACGATTCTCTTGAGGCACAAATCTGGGAAAGGATACAAAAAAATTTCTGCTGTTTTGAAGGTCCCAATGAGCTCAGTGGCATCCATCATTAGTAAATGCAAAACGTTCAGAACCAGCAGGACTCTTCCTCGAGCTGACCAGCCATCTAAGCTAAGTGATTGGGTGAGAAGGGCCTTAATCAGGGAGGTGACCAAGAAGCTGATGGTCACTCTGTTAGAGCTCCAGTGTTCCTCTGTGGAGAGAGGAGAACCTTCCAGAAGGACAACCATCTCTGCAGCAATCCACCAACCAGACCTATTTGGTAGAAGGGCCAGATAAAAGCTACTCTTTAACAAAAGGACCGTGGCAGCCCATCTGGAGATTCGCAGAAGGCACCTGAAGCACTCTCAGACCATGAAAAACAAAATTCTTTGGTCTGATGAGACAAAGATTGAACTCTTTGGTATGAATGCCAGGCGTCATGTTTGGAGGAAACCAGGCACTGCTCATCAGGCCAATACCATCCCTACAGTGAAGCATGGTAGTGCCAGCATCATGCTGTGGGGATGTTTTGCAACAGCAGGAACTGGATAGAGGGAAAGATGAATACAGCAATGTACCGAGACATCCTGGATGAAAACCTGCTCCAGAGCTCTCTTGACCTCAGACTGGAGTGACGGTTCATTTTCCTGAAGGACAACAACCTAAAACCCAGGTCTCGCCCGATGACAGCTGGAGATAGGCACCAGTCCCCCTTGCGACCCTGCAAGGATAAGCGTGAAGGATAATGGATGGATGATAATTCGAGATATCTGAAATAGAAAAGCCATCTAATTCAAGATATCTCTAATTCAATTAGAGATATCTTAAAAGGAATTTTGACAAGTCAAAATTACATTCCAGACATCAAATTACAGTTCCAGATAGCTCTAAATTAGTTTTGCCTAGTCACAATTTGCTTTCATGATATCTTGAATTTAATTTGCTCTAGTTAAATCTATATTTCTCCCATCTAAAATACATTTAAGATATCTTGAATAATCGTGTCATTCAAGATATCTTTAATTAGTATTGTGACTAGTCAGAACTAAAAGCAGGATATCTCGAATTTACTTTATGACTAGTCATAATTTAATAGAAGATATCTAAAATATGTGTTTCAGATAGTCAGCAATTCATTGTAGATCTAGAATTGAAGCCTTCATACAACTCAATGGTAAATCTGACATCATTTATACTAGTGAGAATGGAATTAGAGATGTCTCAAATAGGTATATTGTCTAGTCAAAATATAATTAGAGATATTTTAATTTAGTAATACGTTAAAACATAAACTAATTTAATATAGCTGGAATGTCAGAGTGGTGAACCCGATTTTATGTTAATACGGCCTGCCATACAAGATCTTCCACGACAGACACCGGCCGGTAAACTGCTGGTCACGCCCCCCTAAATTCCCCCTCACCCTACTCCGCCACCCCACCCACCCACATTACCCAGACTGAAAAAAAAAAATGTGATTGACACGACCAAGAAAACCAATCAGAGGCAGTCTCGATGTGGACGCGTGCCAAAGTGATATGTTTATGTACGCTGCGAACCAATAAGAGCTCAGATGAGGGGGCGTGGCATTGGTTTGGAGGAAAGAGGCAAAACAATCTTTTTATCCTTCGAACCGGGCGGCTTTTTGGATATCCTGGGCAGCGGCGGTGACGGCAGCGGTGGAAAAAAACTTCACATGTAGACTAGAATAGAAGTTAGGACTCAAACAGCTACTATCAAACTGCGACAATCTCGATAAATGTATCTAACTCCCGCAATTTGCACTAAAACCTTACAAAAAGCCGACATTCTTCCTTTAGTCTCCACTCTCCCTGACTGAATATGGAGTCCAAATGCATTTTGGAAAAGTCGTCGGTCGGAACAAGCGTCGGCGGTGTCGTGGACTTCAACTACCGTGCGGGCCGCTACAACAGCCGGGTCCCAGCGGTGGCAAAAAGCAGCTACACACAGGGGCCCATCTTTTACAAATACGTAACGGACGGAGGCTCGACGGCGACGGTTAAAAACGAACGAACTTCGTCCGTCGGTAGCGGGCACTCACCGGGCGTCGGAATATTACAGGACGTGGAAAAAGTGAGTGCTTTCGCTAAGCTTTAAAAGTCACATGTGTACCCACATAACCACACAAATGTTATAGAGCAAGAGGGCGTTAACATGAGGGTATAGTTTGACATTTGCCGTTTGTAACGGTGACGACCATGATGCTCGCGTGAGACAGCTACAGCTGTTAGCTTGTTTTTACATTTTTTTTTTTATTGGCTAAAGTGGCTTTTTAAAGGGCCAGTTTCACTGAGGCGTCAGTTAAAGTGTTCATGTTCCGTTTTAACCGCTTTAAGTGGCCGCTTGTTTTTTGAGCAAAGTTTATAACATAAAGGGGGGCAGGGATCCAAACTACATGGTTTACCCCTTCCCCCCTATGGGTGGAGCTACAAAGTCGGCTTCCTGGCTGCGCAGGCCCGGCGGCTCCTTCACGCAGCTACTTAGAGGGGAAAAAACAAAACAAAAATACACACACATACATACATACATACATACATACATACATACATACATACATACATACATACACACACACACACACACACACACATATATATATATATATATATATATATATATATATACTACTTTTTATCTGCATCACGCTTTGACTTAAATTTCCAGGCATAAGTTGCTTTCTGAAAAGAACAAGTAGTGGTATGCTTTTAGCAATAACACAGGTAAAGATATAGAATCAACATATTTTGTTACTGCATCTGTCAGGTTTTTATTGAAGCAAGACCGTTGCCTTTCTGTGTGTGTTTATGTCAGTGGTTCTTACTGGGGGCGGGCCCCCTTGAGGTATATAGTTACTGTAGGGAGGGGGGTGGGGAAGACCCACAGACGGATGACTGGTGAGGGGGTATTAAAGGAAACTGGGTTAAATCAATATGATTTATTTTATAGAGTGATCATTTGCATGTGCCATATGCTGAGCTTTGTTTTCGGTGCTAAAATACACGTTGGTTCCCTAACAGTTGTTAATGATTGATTTGGAGAAAAAAAAAAAAAAATGATCAAGCTACAGTTCTGTTTGACATGGAGTGAACTTTTTATGGCTTCTGGAGGAGAGAGAAGGAGGGGCAGTCAGCCAAAGTTTTGAAAACGTTGGTTTATATTAACATGGATTTTTTTTTTTTTTTTTTTTTTTTTTTTTTTTTTTTTTTTTTTTTTTTTTTTTTTTTTTTAATTAACTCAAAGAGATAATTTGGATTTTCTGAAGTTTTTTGAAGGTTCTGTGAAAATATTACCAGTTCTATCAGTACTGTAATAGAAAAAAAGTGTTTTGCAGTGAGTTTGTGTAGAAGTGAAGAAGTCATCTGAAATGCCAACAGTAGTTTTGTCAGGCAGACCCACTCTTTTTCTGTTTTGGGGATTTCATAAGAAGTCAAACTGAAAATATCAGTGAGAAACAATACTATAACAGATATTGAGCACCTATACTTTCACGAGAGACAGTTGCTAGATTTGTGATTTTTCTCAGCCAAACAACCTGCAAATTACTATGTTACTGTTTTGTTGACACTGCTTGCGATCTATATAAACCCACTTAATCAGCTGATCCACCCAATCAAAATCCTCAGGAGACCTGGAAAACACATGAATGTACAGTTTTCAATGCCATTGCACAACTGACAAGCAGTCAAAAATCCATAAATTTGCTCAATTCTTGGCAAACTTAGAGTAGAATGATGAGTCACATGAGGCGAATTTATGCAGTTGGTAGTTTCAACTAATGAAACGCCGGAGAACACTGTGACAATCTTAACAGTGGTATCTTGTGAAAGTATCAATGTTTATTATCCTCCAGTTTAGCATTGTTTCTCTTTAAGTGGCATTTTTGGTTTGAACTTGCTAACATAACTAAACAGGCTGAATATTTGTTAGCATTCTACTACTCTGAAGATTTGTTTACTTTTCTACAAATTCACTGTGATATGACGTGTCTACTACGGTTAGAGGAACTGTTACTGATAATCACTTTAATGAAACATCACTTCAGCAAATCTGAACTATACCTTTAAGCATCATTGTAGGTTTTATGAATTACTTTTTTTCCATTCACAGATTTGTTTTCTACTCCCTTATTTATGTTTTACATGAAAACACTGGCTTCTCTTTTTGTCACAGGCAAGCCTAAACTTTTAGCTTTCCACTTTGACAAAAAATGATTATTAGTTTCCATTAAAGATATTGTTCAGGATTTTCAAAGTCCGGTTAAAAGGTTATAGCTGCAGTTTTAGCAGAAAATTGACTTGGTGTCTTTATTTATTATAAATCCAGGTTAGCTGAACCCAGAGCTGGAGCTAACAGCTCGTCCAAGAGGGACCAAAGCCAAAGCTGACTTCTAACATCTTTAAACAACTCTAATCTATGAAATGTATATGCAGGTTAATGCAAATATTATTTTATTAGCCTTTAAGCCATTTTCATGTTTACATTACTAATTATTATTTACACCAGAAATGAAGGCAGGACAAGGTTCGCTACCGATGATATTTCTGTGTGAAACATGTACTAAGTACAAAGCATGTGAAGCAGTTCTAGTAAGAATAAGTTTCTGATATTGATAATAAAACTGTACAGAAAGCAAAAATATTCCAGTTGTTGAGGGCCTGATTGGTTACCCTGTACAGCACTTCAAATACAGACCAACTGTTTATAACAGTGTCAGCCCTAGTCGTCGCCTCTGATTAGTGAGGTTGACAGATGAAATTCATCCATGAAATGCCTTACTTTTGTATAAGGTAGTTATTGACCTGATATGCTTTACGTGTTTCATTCACAGTTTTTATTTCATACAGGAAGATCATTGTTACTGTAGTGTCTTCTACCTCTAATTCCGGTGTGAATAATCAATGGTTTTATTATAAATAGCTATCCAATGCAGTGGTGATGGTTAAAATTTTCTCAAAAAGCATTTTTATAAATCACTATGATAATTTTGAGATTGGAATGTTTTAAGAAGGTAGAAGTGTCCACTTTTGTATTGGGTCCACTTAGACTAGCCCTTAGCTTTAGCCTCAGTTACCAATTAATTTTGATTTATATTAAAAGAGGACAGCGAGAGCCTTATCTTCTGCAAGTGAGATACTGTAGGAACTGTTTCTAACATTTTAACCTCCCTTAAATGAGAAACAGTTAAAACAACTTCCCACCGTAATGTAAAAAAAATGTTTTAATTGCATAAAATACAAATTGTTTGTCCTTCAACTGGGAATGATAAAGGGAAGTTCAGTGTGTTTCTGCTTCATTTTCCAGACAGGTGTCAGAGACCAAAAAGACATTGGTTCCACTGGGATCCTGAAGAGGGCCAGTCCTACCCTCTGTCTTGGCACAGGCAGGCAGTTGCCAGGCAGCTCCATAAGTTTGGACATCAGAAACCCAGGAAAACAGGCAGAGCTGGCCAGCAGCTTCAGGGCAGCACAGGGGCAGAGTGTCCCACAGGCGGAGAGACAGCCCCTCCCCTCCTCCCACATCCCAGTCCCCAGAAACAGGTATGAAAACTGAGGCCAGCAACAGTTGTGAACTCATTTATTTTTGGTTTTCTTTCTGGACCACAATGTTTAACTTGTAGACAAAGCTCTGTTTTGCATTTTAGCACAAACACACATATTCTAGCAGCTCATAGGATTCTGAAGCACAGAGGTATTTTGTTGTGTATGGCTCTTGTGCCCGAGGCTAATTTGGCTGTGACTTTGTTGTCATAAAAGCAATTGGCTCTGGCAGTTTTTGCATTCAGCTCTGACTTGTGTTCATAGGGTCTTTAGAGAAGTGAAATACACCATCTGCCTATAACCGTCCAGTGGTTTTGGTCTGAATGGTGTGGGGGTGTACTGGGTAACTGACCGCATGTTTAGTGCTCCATCCAGAATAGTTTCGAAATACTATGCCTTTGGAGAGCCAGAGTTTGCAGTCAGGGCCAGAATTGCTCAATCTGCTTGACCGAAAGAGGGGAAAAAAAAAAAGGAGGCAGGCTACTGATAAGTCAGTTAACTGCTTTTGGGAATTTTTTTTTATTAGTCCGAAGTCATTGTATTGACTGTTTTAAGTTATATTCTTTTCCAGAGTTCAGTTGATATGTTATCTGCTCTCTTTATGTCAGACAGGAAGGTGAACTTTATGGTTTCTGCTTGGATTTGTTGGTATTGATTTTTGCCTCTATTTCAGTTGTTTCACGTAGTTTTCGACTAAAGTTCTATCTACAGTCTTCTTGGTGTAAACTACATGCACATGCAGACTGTTGTCCGAAAAACAAATAGACCGAGCATCCAGCGATAAGGTTAATGCACTGATAAGTTATTCTGTAACATGAAAGAGGACTGGGAGTGGATGTCGGTTTAACTTTTAAACTGTTAACTTTTTTCTTCACTCAGTTATTGGTTGGTTTTTGTGTCAAGTCCCTACCTGTTTGTCAGATGACACTTAGAGCTTATTAAAATACCTGGAGGGTGTACAGTGTAAAAACTGAACAGCTTAATTTTTTTTCCTAATCATCTGTGAGCTCAATGGAATAGACATATTCCAAAATAACTTAAACACCGATTGCTGCTGCACTGAGCAGACTTCATAGTTGTGAAAGGGTGTGCATGGTTAATGGGGGTTTAAACACCTCACTCGTTTACTTCCTTCTCAACATGTGAATTTCACGTGTCAATGATCATTTATTCTGTGTTGTGAGTGAAAGTCTCCTGGGAGCCTGCGAGACTGAGTCTACTCTTAAACCAGAACATACTGCTTGAATTCAACATAGTGCCTACAATGGCCAAGAAAGCATCTATTTTTGTCTCTCAAGTCCACATGCTGGCCAGATGTAAAGCTTTTTTTTTTTCTTCAGCACAGTCATAGCAATCTCAGCACACTGCTACCAAATTAACAAATTCAGCACTGACACTATGGAGACAGTAAGAGAGATTGCATAACATTATACACCTGTGTTGTAATAGTGAAGCCTGTTTGTTGCACCATTGACCTTTTATAGTATTGCAATGTCTTTACCAGGCTAAGATTTGTTTGTTTTGCATTTGGTGTAAAGAAACTATTTTTTTTCCCAGTTAAATCATGTCTTACTGATTATTCATCTCAACCCCTATGCTGCTTTGAATCAAAGCGTATTGAGCTAAGTTTCTTATAACTGGATAAGTTGTTTGTTTTTCATAGATTCAGTTAGTTTGTCTTTAGAGAAGTTTCCTTAAATTACTGAAAAAATGTGAAATCTGAAAATAGTTGCTTAGTTTAGTATGAACTTAAAATGAGTTTTTTGTCCTTGATACCAGTCTAAGTGATTAAATAAAAAACTGTTTTGATGCCACTGAGTTCCAGCCCAATACTTCAATAAGAATAATGGCTTGAATAGCTTTAAAGTGCAGTATGTTCACACATTCTGTTTCATTTGTATTACTTGGGCGATTGTGATTTTGTTTCTCTTCACTCGTTCACCAGTAGGATTTCAGACTCCGCAGTATCTGTTTTTCTTGATAGTGACAGATATTTTGTCCCAACAAGAGTTTTTAGCAGGACGTTTTGTTTCTATTTTTATTCCTGACTAAACATAGCTGCAATCTGCAACAAACTTGTGTTTTGCTTCTGTTGGCAGTGTTTGTATGGAGGGAAGTTTGCTGAAGTGCTAAGCTAATCTTAACATTTTTACTGTCTGCTTTCATACAACTTGTTGATAATTTAGCTCCAAATATATTCAAATGCATGACAAAACTTACAAAAGAAGTTATCCTGCTTTTTGATGAATAGTTTTTCAGAAGCACTGTGTTTAGCTCATCCTTGAACTGATTGCTGTCTGGGTATGAGGGACAGAGACTGGAAGCTGCAACAGCCACTACAGTCTCTTTCATTGGAGTTGTCATTCTAAAGGGTTAAAAACAATCTTATTGCTAAGGCCACCAACATTAGTTTCAATAGTCAGGGTAATTTTCACACAAACATAGGCAGTGATTTAAAAATATTCTCACGTAAATTGCAAAAACCTGACATTGATCATTTCAAAATGTTTTGATTCGGACATCACTACCTTAAATATTGGGCAAGCAAGCAAAAGATTTTGAAAGAAATTGCAGCCTGTTTTAAAAACTTGTCAATTAATTTGGATTTGAAGATGATTCAGTGCATCTGGTGAACAAAATGTACTTTAATTGGAACAATTCTTTTTCTATTTCAGCCTCTTGTTTGGTGACCAGATGAGTATGTGGTATTAATCACAATTTATTAGAGATCCACAGATCAGACTTTTCCTGGTCGATACCAATTTCTGGTTTTGTTTGAAGTTTGACCTGCTGATTCCAATGTTTTGCTCTAAAAACTGTAACACGCATAAGAAACACGCTACAGGTTATTTAATTGAAAAAGAACTTTTAAATCCAACAGAAAAAGAAGAAAACAAATGGAACTGTATCATCCCCTATGAATGTATCAATAATATAAGTAGCTTTTACAAATCTAATTTTGAAAAAATTGACCTTAAAAAAAAAACTATTCTGTTGTCACACTGGGGAGGTGGTGCATGAAATTTCACTAAGTTTACAAGCTTCTGCGTTTTGTGGGTGTGACCAGCTCTGCTTTTGCTGCACTCTGTACCCTGCTTCAGATAATGTCAACAAAACCATTCATCTTCATTTGTTTCCCAACAGCTTAGTTAATACTATTTCTGTGTCACAGGATTATATGTGCTTAAGGAGACTTTTTGCTGTGAAGAAGTGGTTTAGGCCTCTGTGTGTTTTGTATTTGTTTACTTTGCTGCATTTTGTTTCTTGTGCAAAACTCTACACTTTCACAGTTTGTTTTGTTGGTTTGCAAATGCTGCAAAGTAGGTCACTATCCCTTCGACAAGTCTCGGCAAAGCCCTTGCAGGATAAGAGAAGAAGAGCCAATGCACCTACTCACATGTGTGCATATTCGATTAAGAAAACTAAAACCCCCTGAACAGCTTTCAAAACTCCCACCCGCTTTGTCAACTGCACCCCCTCCACGGGGAGTCCTGTGTCTGATTAAGTCTCTCTTGCACTCACACCCTAGAGCAAAGCATGTTCAACCTGTCAATACTCATCAGCATGGGATCCAGTGCCCTGATAACAGAACAGACAATAGTTGAAATGAGCAAGGAAAAACAAAAAACCCCCCAAAAAGGCCTGATGAGGTGAAGAAGGGAGGGGTTACTTTATTTTGATGGGAAGAGCTCGTCTCTCTTATCTGTCCTTGGTTAGGTACACGGTCAGCTAACATGAATGGAAAACACTGAGTCGGCACAAACAGGACACCAAAGCAACCAGCAGTGATGGGGGCGTACGATTTGTGATGTATTTCTTCTATATTTACTGACATTTGCTTTGTGTAAAAGTCAACGGGACTGCTTGGGCAGGAGGGGTGAAGTCCACCACCTCTCAAATTCACCTCCCATTGACCACTACACTACCAATCTCCTGCTCCCAGAGGAGACATTGCAGCTGGTTGTTGAAGGTCAGAGTCAGTGAAACAGCTCCCCGCCCCCACTCTAGTCTGGGATGACTAGCCCACATTCAAACCGCTGACATTACCTCCTGAGAAACGCAACCCACTGCTTTTTAGAAGACTGCTTACTTACATTTCAGTAGTTTGAACTTGTCAGTGTTATCTTTAGTTTAAAAAAAATTCCTTCTGAACTTTATGATCCATTTTCACATGTCACATCAGATCCCCCTTTTTTTTTTTTTTTTTTTTTTTTTTTTTTTTTTTTCTCCTCTCTTCCAAACCGCAAGAGGTTAGAGCTTTTGCACTGACAGGCAAGGGTGAAAAGGTCACCCCCCCCAATGAATGGAGTTATGCGTTATGCAGGAGGGGAGGGCCTAGATCGGGACGCAAACAGTCATCTGGCACGTCTGGTAGGTCAACCTCAGGATCTGGGTCGCAGAGCTGTGCCGGCAATTTAAAACCGCAGATGATAAGTGACAGCTCATCATTTAACACTGCAGCTTTATTATCTCCTGATTGAGAGGCGGGTGGACAAGTGAAGAGCTTGTATCTAGTAAAGTTTTTTGACAATGTAGTATCTGGTTTGTGGATAAATCAACAAATAAACGCTAAATAAACCAACTGATAGTTCAATTCAAATTAATATATTTAAAGTTCACAACAAATATCAAGGTGGAGATACATATTCAGATCAGTCCAAATATATAACCAGATTAAATTATTTAAATGCTTTCCAATTCAATCCTAGTTATAATACATGTGCAGTCAAAGGCAGTTTTTAATGCAGGCTGGTTGCTCATCCTGTGTAAGCATGTGGCAACAGTGGAAAAGCAAATCTACTTTGCTTTTTTTATTACGTGTTAGTGTGTGAGAGTACAGTGGTCAAAATAATAAAATGCTGTTTTGTAGCAAATAAATTAATGTAAATGAAGAGGGCGCCAGGTCCAATTCAGCCTGTTTTGTTGGAAAAATACTTTTAAATGGACAAAATATTTGAGAGCAACATATCAAGTTGTACATTGTCGTAAATGAATGCTTCATACTGTACATCTTTTCTTTAGTGGGTCATCTCTTAAAGACAGAACAAAGCAGAGGAATCTCCTTTTGAGCAGTTCTTGCACTGCTGCAGTGAAATGCTTCATTTCTTGTTCACCCACACTAATAGTCGCTCACATAAAGCCTCCTGTTCTGCCACAGCAGCATGTAGAAACAGCACAGTCAACTGTCGTTCCTTCTCTTCAGTAGATCTTTCTGTCTGTCTACCCAGCAAATCTTCATATCAACCAGCAGCTGTTGTGTGCTGCTCCTCCTCCTCCCCTTTTCCACCAGCTCCAGCTGCATCTCATTTTTCGCCTTCTCTCAACTTTACAGTATCTTTCATATGACCATTGTCGCTCTTTTGACAACTCTGGCTTTCTTTCACTGACATGCATGTAAACAAACAATAAAAATAGATGCAAACAGATTTAATTGTGTTTTTTCTTCCCTCCTTGACACTGAAACATTATTCATAAAAATCAACAAAATAGGTTTCACCCTTTTTATGTGCCTTTCATCACTATACATCCTACTTTGGTTCTTTTGGATTGTTCCCCTCTTTTTCTTTGTCTAAAAAGTAGACTAAATCCTCTTGAAATCTAGAGAAGATGAAGCATAGGACTTAATTTTCCTGCTGTCAGAAAGTAAAGTTTTTTTTTTTTTTGTTTTTTTTTTTACATGTTTTCTTTAAAATTTGGCTTGAAGATAATGACTTTATTTGCTTGGACTTATGAGACTGGAGCTCCTCTATATTATTATATATATATTATTATACTCTATCTAACCATCTAGAATAAAATTCAGATGCAAATTGAAGACACCTGTTATTTTCACTGACTTACCAGTACAATAGTCAGAGAGAAAGGTAAGAAGTGAAAGGAGGATTGAAAAACAATATGCAAACTTGGGAGCAAAAGTAACTTGGGTTAATCATTGCTTTTGATGGCATCTGAGCCCTCAGTTCACATAAAGCTTAAAGTAACGGGAGGGACAAACTACCAATATGTGTGTAGCAGCCTGAGCCATACCCACACACACACTCACACCTTTATGGAGAATATTGTGACATTCATCTGCACAAAAAGCTAAAATTTGTCAGTTTACAGCAGATATAGAGTAATTTTAATGACACCAGACAGCTCTGCCTTCTGTTCAAGTCTGTCATGTAAAACACACTTTGAAGAACTCTGAACTTCTCAGAGTTAATGCCACTCATGACCGCACCGCTTCAACATCAGTCGTTTGAACGCATTTGTGCAAAAAAAACTGTAAATGTGGAATATTTTTGTCTTGCCAAAAAAAAAATGTAGATTTAGATTTTTCACCTAAATAATCAGATGCTTTGGCCCTAAAAAATAAACTTCTACATACATGAACCCTCCTCACTTACATATACTCACCTTACATATACTTAATTTATTGGTTTGTTAGACAACTGTAACTGCAGAGCCGCATACCATGCACACATAAAAAATAAAAACAAATTCAATAAAAAAAATAATTCCTATTTTTTACCATGTTTCCTTTGTACATAATGTGATGTAAGTTAGCCCAGATGTCGACCTGTTTTGAGATCGTACCCTGTTTTGTTTTTGTAGAGTTGAGTAATTATTTTGTTTTTTTTTGTATCATGAAATCCTTTTTATTGTCTTCAGGTCACCCCTCAAACATCCCAGCTACCTGCACCTCACTAAGACAGTATTGAGGAAGTGAAAGATGCATTGTAGAGGTTTCTTTCTGCATGCTGAGAAACTTCAGCTGTCCGTGACCTCAGTTCCACCTGAAGGATTATTGACATTGCTGCCTTTTGCTTTAGCTACAGAAGAGAGCAGTAGTGAACTTCTGCCATTTCAGTCGATTCTGTGGTGTAAAGTTAAACATTGTGGACAGTGACCTGTCAAAATGCCAGGGCCTGAGAGGGAGTAAGTAAATCAGAGAGTGAAGAAACAACTCAAAGGGAGTTTGTAGATTAAATACCTTCTGTTGTGCTTGAAATAACTTCTCCAATAGCCCACTTTGAAGATTAAAGTTTGAATCAACATATTTAAAAAATAAAAACATGCCACGCCCAAGCTGTAAAAACCAGTAAGCCCAGTTCCCTGTAAGCTTTTAGAAACCCCCTGTGCTTTGTGGGTGTTTCTTCAAGTGTGTGTTTAGACACGCATGTCTTTAACAATATGGCTTTGTTGGTTGAGATAATGACCTATCCTGTTGCCCTCCAACAACTAGTGCTGACAGACAAGCAATCAGTTCTACAAATATAAACGTTTGTGTTTTTCAAATTTTTTTCTGGCAGTGCACATCAGAAACACAATGCTAAGATAGAACTCCAGACACAGAGTGACATAGTCAGGCCTCATTATCACATATCTGCCAGTGTTGCTGTTGTCTTCTAAACTTCTGGCCATTGCATCATTGGAGTGTGCTTGCTATGTCCTGCAGAACCAGCCCAAAAGCTCACCTGTTGTGTCATATAGGGCCTGACACAATGTTTAGCATTTATATGGTAATACAAAAGATTTCAGTCTAGATGGTGACTGAGGTGGTATTATGGATGTAGGATTTTGTGGCCTTTTCTAATAATCTCTTTGCTGCTCTAATTAAATATATCTGCCCTACTTAATTGCTTATCTGCCGCACGCTCATTGCTCACGCTCAGCTTACACAAACATAACCGCTGATATCACTAAAAATGCAACACATAGTCAAGGATAAACTGATACAAGAGGATGACACCCTTTAGGAGGGTTAAGAGTGAGGTAAAGATAAAAGCAGGGCTCGCGCTCCATTCTTTGCTCCTCTCGGTTCATCCTTAAGATGGGCCGGGGGAGCCCAGTACTGAAGGGGAGTGTCACTCTGTATCTGTTCATTTGTGTACTCTGTACACTGATCATTTTTTGGCATTAAATCTTGATTTTATACTTAACCATTTCTCATTATTTCACAAGGTAAATGCTTTGCTGGTTTTATTGGTTGGGTCTCGGAACTGGAAAGAAACGAACTCGGTGCTGCACAGAGGGGGAAAGAGGGTGAACCTCCATCAAACAGTGGCTAAATTCAGTTTTAGGATTAGGGATTTACTAAAAATATAGCATTCATACAGTCTGGAAGTTCTAAAACAAATCTTCAAATGCTTTGAGCACAGATTTAATAATGAAATGCCTTAAAGCTATTTAATATTTAATGAAGTAGTTTAAAATCAGATGTTAAGGAAAACAAAATAAGGATACTTAAGTTCTGGTGACCATTGGGATCTTGGAACTACATCGCTGTTAGTCTGATAAATGTGCTTTCTTCAAAGGTTAATTTGATGAAATGCTGCTACCTAACTTAGAAATAATACACAACCTTTGTATTCTGAAGCTGTGAGCTCTGACTGGAAGTTATAGCTACCAGGCTTTTGACCTCAGTGAGGGGACATTTATCTGAGCATATCAGGAAATGCAGAAAGAAAGATGGAATATAATCAGACATTGCAATTTATCACAGAGTTATAAAAATGTCTTTTTTTTTTTTTTTTTTTTTTTAAGTCCGTAGGAATCTGTTTTTTGGTTCTGGGGTATTTGTGGTGAAAACCTCAGCTGAAAGTCCAAATATCAAAATACAGACAACAAATTAGACATCCAACCAAGATGAAAACCACTTTTATCACATCTTTAAAATAAGAGGCTTTTTACTTAAGTCAGATTTTTCATTCTCATTACTTTATGGCTCAGTCTCTACTAACTTACAGGCAAGAACTAAAATCTCACATTGGACAAGATGTCAATTCACACCTGTCAAAAATATAAACTTTAGTAGTGGTCAAATCTTGGTGAGATCAGTCAAAGTCAGGTCTTTTTAATGTTAATGTGTCTCTTGTGAAAGTTGAAGTCTGTATTCTTGATTCTCCATCCCAAAACAATGATGATCTGTTTTAGGATGCACAGCTACTACTTGCTTTGTTGAGCCCTTTTAATAAATATCTGTGGTAAAAAAATAAGTAGTAAATCACATATTTATTGCTTAATTTGAAACTTTATGGTCAAAATAAAAATAAGTACCATGATACAAAAAGCTGCACAACAGTCCACATATGTCTGGATTCTCTTGTATTTACATGCAGTTTATTTTGTAGATGAGTAATACTGATTAACAACCTGGACTCTGACTTCTGGCTTGATAAGGTAGAGATGTTTGTCACTTAGAGAGTTAGAAAGCAAAGCATCCTGGCCTACTCTTTAGTGATGTTGGGTTCCAGCACCAACATGCCATTATACAAAGCTGAAAGTGTGTGAAACATTACACTTGGGTGTAGAGTAAGGTACCAATCCAAATAACCCCTAGAAGTCTCATAGCTCTTCTGGAGTACAGGAATACTGAGAGGTTTCATATACTGTTTACTTAAACTGCTCCTTTATCAGCTGCACTTCCACCCACAGTGGGCTTTAATACAAAATTCCAAATGTCAGTTGTTTTGCTTTGATACAGTAATAGACAGTGTTGTAGCCATTCCAAGAAGGAAATATTTTAATGAAATTTCTCGTCGTTAATTTATAATCAGAGAGGAAGAATGACGATCCAGTCTGATGTGTCGCCGCTTCATTTTTTCCTTGCTCTTGCTCAATCTGCTCCAATCCGGTTTGAACCAAGAATCAACACCGAGGTCTCAGTTGGTTGCATTTACACTATGTTTTACTCACCATAATTGCACCATGAGGAAAAGATGGAAAGAATGAAGCTGGAAGAGACAGAAATAAGGAAATAACTCAAAAGTTTGCTGTCAGTTTTGGGACATCTACAGAAAGAAATAGATGTTTCATTCTTGAATCTGAACCATTCAATCATGTTCTTTGTTTGGCATTCATATTGAGAATTGGATCTTTTGTTGCTTCTTTAAAAAAATAATAAACTCTAAGAACATGCATATTTTAAGTTCAAGAGACAAGATACTTTCTCTCCAGGTACAGCATCTTCCTCTCACAGTCCAAAGACGTGGATATTAGTTTAATTTGCCTCTGTAGTTTGCTGAATGATGATGTGTCCAGTGTGTACCCCACCCCAGTGACTGCAGGAAATGGCCCCCTGCGCCCTGCAAGGATTAGAGGGTACAGACGATGGATGTATGAATATTATTGGAAAGCCAATTTATTTTAGGAACTTTATCACTAAATGAAACACATTATGTAGATTAATTACACACAGATGGATGTTTGAAAAGTCTACTTTGTACTTTTCTAACAGCATCATTGTGTTTTTTAAAACTACCTCTTTAACGTCACTTTAATCTTCTTTAGACATCATCAGAAATATTGTTTATAATATAGAGTTATAACATCTAGGTCACAAGAGGAGACGATGTATAACACTGAGTTCACAAAAACGAGATGTGATGGGATTTTAGTTATATTTTTGGGAAACCTATGAATCACCTTTTTATTTTTTTTTAGTTTCATAATCAGAGTAAAGGACCCTGCATGGTGAGGCTGAAGTGCCGACACTGGCTCTCGTTGTCGTAAACGCGTAACAAAAATAATGTAATTTTATTCTCAGCCTCTTGTTGTCTACCCCTTCTTGTCACAACCCTCCTGACTAACTTTTTGACCCCCTCTCCATGTGATTGGTCAGAATTTTGTGGGCGTTTGTTTATGTGGAAAAAGTCATCTGACTTCAATGTTGTCAGATGAAGTACATCTCACTATTCATCTGCCGGATCTCTTGGACCAAACACTAGGGGTGCACCGATTGCAGTTTTCTGGCCGATCACCAATTTTTAAACAGCCTGACCTGTTGATTCTGATTTTGGCCGATACTGATTTTTTTATTTTTGTCGGAAAAATCGCAACAAAGTCACTGAGTTGGCAGCATTGGGGTGACTATTGTCAACTATGCATGTGCAGACATGAACTGGTGGGAAGGTCTGTCAGTCAGTCCTCTCTAATGGCAGAACAAAAGGGGACAGTGGTTGATTTTTAGACCTTTGTGGAGGTAAATAAGATTGGTTTCACATGTAAGCATTGGCTGATCGCTGATTTCCCAACATTAAGGAAAACAGGGCCGATTTATCAGATGACCGATTTATTGGTGCACCCCAATAAAATACTGAACTCCTCCTGTTCAGTTCTGGTCCAGTGTAGCGGGTGAACGTCCCACTGATGTCATGTTCTTTTTTTGGCTTCCAATAACATGGTCACTATTTCCTCCTCCTCCAAACTTGAGTCATTCCTCTCTGCCATGATCGCTGTGTTTACAATACTGTTGTAAACCACACCATAACGTATACTGCAGCAGGAGGGGTTTCAGATCAGCTTGGCACAGTGTGTCTTGAAGGGTGTGTGCAATATTGAACATCCCGCAACCATGTGACCACACATCGACTGTTCAACCATGCTGGGCCGTCAAGGGTTTAACAGATCACAGACAGTTTTAAATAATCTTTAATAATTGTTCAATACTTCAGTCCTGATTTGAGTGGTCCATATATATATTGTAGTTAATATATGGAATATACTTTATTAGTTGTAAGGTGGTTCTAATGTAAAAAAAAAAAAAAACATTTAATATACTAACTTTTATGTATTTACAAGTAAAATAAGGATGTCATGAATTATTCATGTTTAAGAAGTTCCGTGTCGAGTTATTTAAGATTTCTGCTCATCAAAATTTACCAAAAACATTGACAGTGTATTCGTTGTCTAAATACAAAAGTGCAGTTGCAAGGACAGCTTCAACTGAAAAGTTCCTTACTTCTCTAAACTCACTGTGTTCTTTTGCATTAATATAAAAATGCATTTTGCTTCAATTTAGTCTGAATCAAAGTGCATCTAGCTTTTGTGTTTAAGTCTGAGGGAGAGGAGACTTGGCAGGGAGAGACCTGACTGTTCGACAGACGGGACTCTTCAGCCATTTACAAGACATGACTTTTTCTCTGGGCCAGAGTTGATCCTGGCAGGCTTTCCCATCAGCCTGTCAGTTCGGATTTGGCTATGTTAAAAGATGCACAAATCTCAGAAAGTGACTCATCAGTTGCGTCCAACTTGCAGTTATTCTCTTCCAGTTTTGTGAAAGTAAGTAGTCATGTTATAACTTTTCTCATAGTTTAGAAGAAATAATAAGTTAATAAACAGTGAGGGTATAATATCCTCTCAGTCAAGCACAAGAAAATTTCTGCCTCCCAGCTGCTGTCTGCAGGGAAATGTTCATTTTTATGATCATTGTCTCTTTAGTGTTTCCATAATGTGCTCTTATTGCTTCCATTCATCTTAATAACTGTCCCTTTGTTGGCACAGAGGGTGGAAATAGAGAATGTATTGCTTTTTATATTCCCATCAAAATGTTTTGCGCAACATTGATGCAGCAATAATTAAAAAAAAAAAAATTGGATGGTATTTGGGAAATAAGGTCTGTATAAGTAGCTACCTAGTGTGGTAAGGGGTAGCCAGAACCTTAACTTCGAAATGGTTAACTTTTTCTTAACCTTTGAAAAGTTAGCACCAGTTACATATGAAAGGGAAATGCTAAAAATCTTAAACTGATACTTTTAACTTTATTGTACTACATTTTATCAACAATTTGTAGAAAAGATTTGATAAATATCAGTTTACTTGTTTAAAAAAAATAAAATGGCATAAACTGTGTGTTAAAATCCAAACCAACACAAAGAATAATCCACACCTGCACAGGTAATCACCCTAAATACTGAAAAACCAAGTTTAGTCTCACTTACACTGTTGTAGAAATGCAGTTATTTCTTCACTAACTGTGGTTGATTTAACTTTAACTGATGGAAACAGCTGCTCTGATTTCCTCTGATTCTTTGATTTTCTTACACAGACCCGGAAATGTCACAAGGTTTAGACTTCTATCACCACAAAAATGTTGGCAAAACACTTTGGTTTTAGAATATGTTATCAGACAGCCAACCATTTTCTTACTTGGCCAACAAAGCCAAATTAATGTACAAGTTATGCTATCAAAGGTGGGAAAAACTAATATTAAAGGGGCAGTATTATGTATAATCTAGGCACATTGTGTCATTTAATAGCACAATCAAGTAACTGTTACCTTTAGTTGTTATAAAAATGCTGTATATATTAAACATAACTTAAAAGAAATTTGACTTCACAATTTGACGCCCTGAAATGGGGCTTCTGTCTCTTTAAGAAGGTCCTGCTCTTTCTGACACTCCACCTTCAGCATGTCATCACAACAATGTCTTTCCATTATCCAGTTTAGGAGCGTTGGACTGAGAAGTAGCTTGTATGATAAACTCAGCAGATTAGCAGTTCCACCAGGTGTTGGCTAATTGCTGCTGCCGGTAGTCTGGTGGAGCTATGTGGGGGAGGACCGCTCTGTGGGGCGAAAGCTTGGCTGGAGACTGGTGCTCTGAGGAGGAGCTTTGTGGAAAAAGGTAGCGCATTGTGAGTAACATTATAACATGAAGCTAAAAAAAATTTATTTTACATAATACTCCCCCCCACCCTCACCCCCCCCTTTAAACTCATAAAAAGCTTCTTAATGAACTAAACTAAATTAACTGTAGTGTATCTGGAAGACTGTCTGAGCACTTAAAGAAAAAAATAATAATATGCACTTATAAATGCCCCAACAAAGCATTTATATCGCTACCCTGTGGTTGAAATAACACATTACAGTCAGGTGCCAGCCTTGCAAATAAAGTCTTCTTGTTCTTCTTGTTAAAGTATTATGTTCTTGGAATGAACATAATACATTACTGATCCTTAGGGTTAGCTGCAGCACATCACAGGCAATTGCCTTCAAAAGCAAAACTGTGGGAAGCAAATGTAATGTATATATTTATTAAAATTTGCAAAATCATAGCGAATATTCAAAGTTTCACAAATCAGGTACCATTAGCATAAGACTTTAAGGTTCTCTCTCTTAACCTTTTCAGTTGGTATTTATTTATGAGTTATATTGTAAAACAGCTAAACCATCATGGATTTGAACTTATTGGTAAAGAATTTCCTTTAAAATGACATGAGCTATTCTTTATGAAAGTAAAGCAAATAGCATCCACTTTCCACTCTGTATCAGTTCGCTGTGTCTGTTGTGCTCTTTTTCTTAAACTAAATCCAAATGGTTCATCATGTCCTGTGCTATCAAACAGAATGTAACTTCTTAGCTGTTTAGCCAGGGGCTTTTGCGCTTACTTTTTGAGGGTCTCCACCTTCCTAACTTTCACTGTCTCTAAAAAATATTGTAATCAGTTTTTAAAGACTAGAAACTTTCTCTATCTGACCCTTGCCTGTGGATATTTGGTTTTGTGCGAGAGAGTAGAGCAGAATGGATTTCTACCAGCAATGGTTTGCTTTCACAAAACACAGGAAACCAGACAAGAACCTGCTCTGGCTTGTGGTGGCAGCAGGGCAAATCTCAGAAGCGGGCAAGAACAGAGTAGAAAGACAGGAATGAGAAACAAAACTGGAGCATGGGTGCTGCAGAAAGACAACTGACCACAGCTCAGGGTCTCTAGCGTTTACATTCCATTCTGTTTTAATCTGTCCTCCCTGTCCTATTCCTAGGTTGTATTTTTAAGTCAATTATCTGTCATTTTCCATCTTTTCTCCTAACTTTTTGAATTCTAAGAGAAGAAAAAGGGGAGGGCATTTTTTTTTTAAACTATGATTTACTTTTTAAACTCTGAGAATGTCCAGTTTTTCCACCACTGGTGCAACCAAAGATGGTTTGGTTTGTTTAGATACATGAACAGCTAACTTGAATGGATGTCAAAACAAGGAAAAGAAAACAACAATTTGGCTAGGTTCTGCGGCTTGCTTCAACAGAAATGAAGAATGACATGTTTCAAGATAAGGAAGTGGTGTTTTGTAGACATAGGAGCCTATCTTTTTTGTGGGCTTCAGACATAAATAGGAAAATCAGGCAAGAAAAACTAAGGCCACGGGTCAAAACAAATTCCCTGCATTCCCATAGTAATGGATATGCTGGCAGGGAGGAATGCCCAAAGTTGAGAGGAAATTCATATAACCTACTTTTTGATATAGTAGCATGGATTGAATATAAGAGAAATATGTTAGATGTCCTCTGTCCAACAACACAATCAAAAAAGGTGATTATTTGTAGATGTCTTGCTTGGTTAATTTACTTAAAAGGTCATGACAACAAATTTCATTTTTTTGTGGTTTTGGGGTATAATATGATCTGTTGTGCACTGATGAGGCCGTGTGAATGTCAAGAGTTAGTATCAAAAGCCCTGCTCATAGGCGGTCAGCTTTGTTTCTTTGCTCAAAAACAGACGAATCAGAGAACAGTTTATCTTTCTGCGCAGGTTATCTTTCTACATAGTTCATATTCTCCAATTCGAGCACACCATCAAGCAAACAGCCCTCCACTTCCCTCCTCCCCCCAGCTGATACACCGGCTAATTTAACGGCTAAGCCGCGCTAGCATGTCTGGCTACTCCACTTGAGATGAGGATCAAAGGGGAGCTCTTATGTCTGAGGGAGCTCAAAAATGGATGGAAGTTTCCATTTACTCCCGAAGGATGAGAGAATCAGAGAAGAGTGGCTGAAGTTCATTTATGGGGAAGTACCACACAATTATAACCCCAATTTGAGACTATGTTCAACGCATTTTACTGAAGTTTCCTAAATATGGTTATAGCCAGTCAGAGCGAAGTCAACTAGGTAGAGCCACATATCATTACCATAGCCAACCCTTTTACCAAGGAGGAAAATCTGGTGATGTTGTTTTTTTTTAAATGAAATTCCTTGGAGAATTGACATATGCAGCAATATCAACTACATGAAATAGTTTATACAGGGATGTCATCACCTCTTTAACATTAGATGTTTTCCTACTTGTTTAGGCAAAGTTTTAACTTAACTTAATGATTTATTATTGTATTAAAACCTAACAGCACTTTAAAATAGCATTAACTAGCAGCCTGTATAGTTGGTGGGTCACAGTCAACAAATTTATTGATTTGAGATGTACAACTCAGAAATTGTGTGGCCATTTTCCAATCTGTCTAGTGCTTTAATTTGCACATACCAGTACTAATTAGTTGATTCCAATTTGTCTTTAATGATGATAAGAATATATAATAAAACCAGTGAAAAGATTTTTTTTTCTAGCCTTTTTGCCATAAGTGGTAATTAATTGTTTGTTTTAGGACCAGAGGTGACCGTATACCATATCTGTGAGAGAGCAGTAGCAAACGACTTTTTCCATTTAAATAACTTCTTAGAACTTCATCTGACTTTGTTTTAAACACTCTCCTGATACCAAAAATGGCCAAAAATGGCTGACTTTGAGAGTTTAGTTGGCCTGGTAGCGCTTAGTATGATGCAATAACTAAAATATGATTAGTTTCCAACTGACAGATCACTGGTCAGAGTGGATTAAGCTAACAATCATCTGATTCAGTTATCAGCTGATTTCTCAGTGCATGTTCAGAAGTATATGCAGTTATATTGTGTATACATGTTCCCACAGGATGTGTTCATGACATACAAGTCAGCCAGAAAAGCATTTGCCTCCATTCTGCTTTTAATGTGTCAATTTTTCCTGCAGAAAAACCATTGGTTAAAAACAACACTGTTATTTTAAGGTGGGGTTTCCAAGTCATGACATAGATTTATTTGTTTTTTGAAGCATGGCCAGTGAATTCACTTCCACATTAAATTGTGTGTACCTACATGTGTAGTTTATGATACATTAAATTGGATGGATTTGAAGGAATCAAGCTTTTTGCTCCATGTGTCTTGTATTATTTTGCCAAAACAAAGCTGTTTGTGTGTGTGTGTCCCGAAGGATACAGACTGCATTCTAGCATCAAGAGACAGAAAGAGAGGCCTTTTTGTGTTGCGACTGAATAGCCTCTACAGTGATAGCCCACATTAAAGAGACACAGCTCCTGCTCAACAGCCCGTCCCTCTCCGGGGGGGGGGGGGGGGTGTCACCGCCTATGGGCTTACGTAAGGCCTGACTTGTGTGTGGACTGCAATGAGATGGATGAGTTGTAAATTAGGAAACACAGACACTGAAATTGTTAAGCATGTTTATAAATACATTTCTATTTGTTATGTTTTTCTAATATTCGTTTAAGGTTATGTAGAAATGTAGGGGATCACAGCTGTAGATACGGTTTCTTGTGTTGAGTCAGACTGTTTACTGTCGATCATTATGATCTCCTGGAGCTGGCCAGCGACCTGGAGTGGGGCAGGGGACAGATGACATTACATAATACTATTGGAGTCCAGGCAGAATGATGGGGGACAGAGGAGGTTTGGAGGATTGAGAGCAGTGGGTTTTCTATAAATAGTGAGTTTGAATGAGGTGACTCTTGAGGCTGCATGGCACACAGACGATCACCAACACCGCCTTGTCGGATCTGATAGCCTCCCAACATTTCCATTTTATGCGGGATATGCCAGTTTGACAACAGCTCATTTCTGACATTACTTCTCCACCTTATGTGTGTGCAAAAATGTTGAGTTTGCCTTAAGTCTTCATCTACATCGTCATCTGAGGTTTGTTAAGATCTGAGATAACATTCGATGACTCATCTTTATAAACAAATTACAGACAGCCAAGATCCTTGGAGTTTTGAGCAACCTGAAAGGGAAAAAGAGAGAGATGCCTATCCTTGCATATAAGAGAGCAAAATACTTGCTTGACAATATTCTGTGGCTTTGGGGGTGGTATTTCTTTCAGCTTCTTTAACTCTTAAGAGTACATAAGGATGTGTGGAAATGGTCTCTAAAAAACAAACAAAAAAAAAAACCTTCACCAGATAAAAAGTGTAACTGGAAACATGCCCGTATTTATAATCTGCAAAGCTCTGACCTGGTGTCCATTTGCATTTGTTTGTGCTCATTATAGATAAAGAGGGAGCGCGGTGGATGCAAATTTCATTATGACTACAACAGAGAGGTGTTTGATAGTTGATTTTAGTCATGAGTTTGGGAAAGTGTTTTTAAACTTTAACTATAAAGGTCAAACACCAGCTGCCTTGTCAATGTTAGGCACATGCAGCTGCTATGGATATTAGGAAGCTCCTACTCACACACTGGGAGGCATACAAACACTACATTATGATGTTGATTTGGGTGGGGGTCACGTTGATCACATGATCACACTGGATGAATAAGTGATATTTAAAGCAACTGCAGCTAAGCTTATAAGAAGATGAGAGATTATTGTTGGCATTGTTGCCGCAACAGTGTAACCAAGACCCTCCATGTTCAGCAGATATTCCAAGCAATAAAGTCTAATACGGCTGCCCACCATCCCTTCATCTGTCTCTTCTTTTGTGTTGACCTTTAAACTAACCCTTATGCAAGCAGCCTATGTGATTCAGCTCTCTTTCCTGGAAAACAAGATACACATCTAAGACTTGTCTGTGGTTTTAAACTTTATTGCACCATAAAAGCAAAAAGCTGTTAGAGGAAGCCGCTGGAAGTCTTGCTATGGAAAGCAGAGCGGAGGCTTTTCCAAAAAGGTGCAACACACAAATGAGTATTACAACTCTATTTGGGGGAAAAAAAAGTTGTTAAATGCAGCAACAGAATTACTTGGGGTTGGTGAGTGATCAAATAAAAAGGAGATTTCTTTACAAGTATCTATAAACAGAAATAAAGTGCATGAAATGTGCAGTTTTCAGTTTTTGTCTCTTCATAAGATAAACTGTGTAGGATAAAAGTAAAGCAAAAACTGTTAGTAATACCAGCTGTATAGGTTAAAAAGAATGTGCAGAGTTCCCTGAGTAGAGCAGCTGGAGGAAGCTCACAGTGCCCAGAGATGTGGTCTCTCAGGATATGAGTTCAAGACAGTCCAAACATCCCCACAATGATTAGCTTTGTGTTTTTTAACAGCATCTATGCCTAACGAAGAGGAGAAAACAGCCTAAAAGTGTTACAGCTGCTGCTAAAGCTTCTGCTTTCTGTCTGATAGAGTAACAATATCTTCACCGGCTGCTTGATAACATCTGCAGCGTTATTGTAATGCAGTTGAATTCTCATGAGTATAAAACCGTTCAGTAAACTGCAGTATGTACAGTGCAACACTCAGTGCAAAAACTCAACTGCTTCGGGATTTTAGTTTCTTCCTCCATAAATGTTACCTAAGTGGTGCAAGTTAATCTAATCTGCTGTGAAATGTTCCATTCAAACAAACTTCATCTAACTATTCCTGGACGTTTTCCTCTCATCATTAAAACATATCGTGACATATTCTTTAACAAATTATTTTATTTTATGTCTAGGGTTTAAAAATTGTGTGTTGAGAATTTGGGGTCATTTTAATGACAAAAATGGCAAAATCTCTCCATAATGTTGATTCACCCCTCTATATCCCAAATTTTGTTTTCTAAAAGGTGATTCAGAACAAGTATTTTAAATCTTTAACTACTTTTGTAGTTAAAGATTTAACCACAAAAATAGTTTGCGATCTGTTAATTTGGGGAGGAAGGAGGACTAAATGGTTGTTGGATAGCGTTGTACTTCTTTATAGTTTCCAATTCCAGCAATTCACTTTAGGACCCCTGCTGGACTACTTGTACTAGGCTAGGAGAAATCCACATCCACATTTCATATGGATCTTGCAAAAAGGTTTTGTGATCTGATAAAATGATGGTAATCAGCAGATCTTATCTTTTCAATGGATACAGAGCTTTGATACAGGATGGGTCAGACAGTGGTTTCTTCCTTTCTGAACTCCGAGGCTGTTGTTGCTGCTTGCTTCTTGGCTTGGCTCAGAGCAGAAGTCTCCGTATGTGCTTGGACCTGGCATGTTGACTTTAGCCGGCCCATGTGTTGTGCTGCTGCCAGAGAGGTGTGTTCTTGGCTCAGCTAAGGCCAATCCAAATTGAAGGAGGAAGGAAGGTAAAAGTGTGTCTTTTGAGTGTGTGGATGTGAGAGACTGACTGTATGGTTCTGTTTGTGCATGCACTTAAATGGGCCAAATGTCACACATGCATGGTTGCAAATGCATCCGTACTACTTGAACCTTTTCACATTTTGTTATGTCACAGCCACATACTTACATGTACTTTTGGGGGATTTTATGAGCCACACAACTGTGGCACTGAGCAATAATGGTAAAAGGTTTTCAAATTATTTTTTACAAACAAAAATTTGCAAGATCAATTAATACTTACTTTGTAGAACAAGATTTTTGTGGCCTCTAACAGTTATTTTTCAGCTGACCAGCTTCCTTGTCCCCACTAAAGAAAACCATCCCCACAACATGATACTGCCACCACCTTGTTTCACTCTGGGAATGGTGTGCTCAGGGTGATATGCTGTGTAGTTTTGGTGTAGCGTTTTCAAACCGGACAAAAAGTCTCAACTCCTCCAGAGTTACTGTCTTAGCATTAGTCCTGTGATGAATGTTTCCTTTGCTGAGTCTGTCAGCCTAAGTGAACAATTATGTCTTGATACTTGTACTCTTTCCATTTTGGAATGATAGATTCAACAGTGCTATGAGATGTCTAAAGGTTTTTATATTCCTTTATAGTTTAGAGCTGCTTTAAACTTCCCTAGAACTTTATTTCTGACCTAGATGTTGTTAACTAATACTCTCTGACAAACCTCAGAGACCCTCACAGAATCGTTGTTAATACTGAGATGAAATTATCCATTTATTGTCTATGCCCGCCTGTCTGTGAGAGGTGGGATACACTCTGGACAGGTCGCCAATCCGTTACAGGGCAACACAGAGCTACACAAGACAAACAACCGTACACGTGTGTACACACACACACACACACACACACACACACACACACACACACACACACACATATCTAAGGGCAGTTTAGATAGACAAAATTAACCTAACAGTCATGTTTTTGGAGTATCCAGAGAGAATCCATATGTGCGTGAAGATAACATTCAGACCCCATGGATTTGAACCCAGAACCTTGTTGCTGCAAGGCAACAGTGCAAACAGTGCCATTGCATCGCACACCAAAGACTAAATCACTTTTTTTTAAGTTACTTATTATCAGTTAGACTTCTAAGGCAGTGAGTTGACCTGGGCTTTATTCAAAGGTATCCCAGTAAAGACGGGTGAATAAGACACATTTCAAAAACATCTTTTTCCCTCTGCTTTACAATTATGCACTTTTTGTGTTGGTCTGTCACAAAAAAATACAATAGCGATCAGTTTCGTAATTTGACAAAACTTAAAGTTGAAGGGGCTGAATAAATTTGTAAGGTACGGTATTTTACATGAACACAAACACACACATACTAAAATGGGATTAAGCCTTAAAGTAAATGGCACCTCATGAAAGACTTGTCATTGATGAAGTTAAATTTAACAGCTGCCACCATGAGTGGTTTCACTAAACCCAACAAAATAACATAGTAACCACATGCTATTTATGTAAATTCTTTAAAGTGACTGTCATATTATCTTTGAATGAACTGTGATTGGAAACGTCCACATCTGGAAAATATCCCACAACCCCAAAAAAAAAGAAAAAAAAAAACTTAACCGCATCATCCTCTTAAACACACACGAGTACAACAAACAGACTACCTTTGTTGAAAGCAATTTCTGCTTTCCCTATGAGTCCTTCAGGAAGCCTAAATAAAACTATGCTCAGTTTAACTTGCTTTAAAATAAATCCTTCTATTAGAAGATGTAAACAGATTTTTAAAGACCTTGTTGCCGTTTTTGTGCCTTCCTCCTGTTCTGCACTCCCACAAGCTTTAAATATTTCATAGTTACTCCACAGACAGATGAGATGAGTGGCCGTGTCATTTGGGGTCGCTCGTTCATCGAAGTGAGCGATAAGCGGCGGTGGTTGAGCAGTTATCTGTTGGAGCTGGTTTTTATGATGGCAGAATGTGGCAGCCATCTGCTGTAAACACTGATATCAAAATCAGTTGAAAAGCAGCAGTAAATTAGGTCATCTGTTTAATAAAAAAAGCCAATCAGCAGTTGGCTCTGTGTAAAAAGATGTCTAAAACATGTCCATGTGTTGTGTTGCTCATCACATCCATACAGAGAAATGTGCACCAGATGTGGCAAAAGCTGTGGTAACTGTGAAGGATCACGGTTGTTCTGGGAAGCAGAGGAAGGAAAGTGCTCAATGTCAGGAAATCAGGCTGGGGATGGAAGGGTGGGTGGTAATGTGGTCTGCTGTGTCTTGGTATCTACAATTGCAGAGGGAGGAATAATATAGTTTGGATTAACTATGGTTTCAACTAAAAGGCTGGGTATACTTTTAGCTTTATTTTTCCTTGTCCCCTCTAACTAATAGACACATGTAGGTACCAGAAAACAGACTCGAGTTGGCTTAGCTCTCACATTTTAAGGTTGAAAACTGTGGTGTTGTTTTTTTTTAAACTTCCACATTCAAACTGATTACATGTTGCCTGTGTTGATGATGAAATGGAAACAAACAGCAGAAAAATGAGCTCCATAAATCATAACGTGTCCCTGGCTGGCCCTGTTTAGTACTGAAAACACAGCTAATGACTGAAACAGGACACAGTTAATCTTGTTATCTCTTTATCTCTTGTCCAGACTGTGTGTGTGCCTGCATGTGCTTGTGCTGTTTATACATGTTACCTTACTTATTTCTGTGTGGTTTTGGTGTCCATTTCTACAGTATAATAATGCTCCACTTTTCTTCTGCTGGCTATGAGCACTCAGGCTCTGTTTGAAGATGTGGGGGAATAAAACTAACATCTTTTAACGTTTTTTTTTCTGTGTGGATCGTGGTGGAGTGCACAGACTTTCTCTCTGAGAGATATCTGGTACATTCCGTTGGGATGTGTTTGCTCCCTATCCAGCAAATTCTCATCAGCGTGGGAGCTCAGCCACTTACCAAACTTTTTTTTGTGCTTCTGTAAAACTCTTTACAGAAAAAAAGGAAACTTTTAGCAAACAAAGTGCTGTTTGTGCAGGTAGATGCAGGGTTGATCACTTTAAAACTCGCTTTTGGACATGTTTGTAGAAGTTTTTAAATTGATTGTGTGTATCTGTGTGCGCACGCTTGCATTAAAACTCACTGTGGAGCTTAGCCAGGGCTTAGAGGCCTGGCTGAGAGAATGCCTCAAACCAGTTTACTCTGGTTGTGTAGTGGAGAAGTCGGGGGCGGGACAATAACCTCTCAAAGCTCCAGGCTTCCTTTCTCTTCACTTAAGATTTTAAGATTTATGCCCATTTTTATCGGTTTATATCACATATATAAAGTTCTGAAATGTACCCACTTGACTGCATTCAGTTTGACAGCTTGCTGTTTTACCTAACTTAACCTGAAAAAATAAATCCTGTTATGCATGTGTGTCTATGTGTGTTTGTGCAAACGTGCACAAGTGTGTGGGTGAGTTCTTGGCCCGGCCTTAAACAATTTTCCCCACATTTCTCTTTCAAGGACGGCAGGAACCGCGGTGGAGATTGCCAAATACAAGCAATAGAGAGAAATAGTGTGTGTGAGGCAGATAAGTTTGTTAATGTTTGCAGGAAGCTTTTCAGAGACTGTTCTGCAACATTTTTCTGAAATTGCTGCATGTTGAACCTCCATTCTGTTGGAGCTAAGATAGACGTGCACATATCGTTGTTCAACTGTGCAGCATAAAGGTTTAGAATGAGGCTAGTCCTCTCAGCATAAAGCTTAGTGGGGAGAAGAGGAGGAGGCATCTCTCTTTAGCTTCACAAGCATGGTTTCACAGGCAGTGCAAAAAGCACACCACAAGGCACTTTCACCCTAGAGACTTTCCATTAGAGACTCACGTATTCATACAAGCAGCAAGTTGTTCAAGGCTCACTGAACGTATGTTTGTTAATGCTCTTGGTTCTTGTTTTATTTATTTATTAATTTTTGCTCCGACTTATCAAAAGATGGCATTGTTGATTTCTTTTTGTGTGTGTGTGTGTGTGTGTGTGTGTGTGTGTGTGTGTGTGTGTGTGTGTGTGTGTGTGTGTGTGTGTGTGTGTGTGTAACAGCAGATTTTTGTCATTTTTAAAGGGTTCAAAGTCAGGCTTCTGTGGTTTCAGATACACAATTATATAAATAGCTGTGGAAAATAATACTGTTGAAAACATATCGAAGGCATAGTGTTTTTTTACATCTCGTCAATGTTTGTATCTTTTCCAGGAATCCTTCAGGTCATGCTGATAAAGAGGTGATGGCTGCCACTGTCTTGACCTCACTGTCCACATCCCCCTTGGTGCTCTATCCTTCCACTGTACCCACAGGTAACGCCTTTTAGTTTCCTTTCGACCCTGTGGCTACAGCTCCCTCAGTAGGAGCTGCATCCTCAATGTTAAATAAATCAAGGACATTCACTTTAAAATCTGCCGAGGAGTGCTAGCTCTAAGCTGTGAGAGGCTGGGGAGAGTGCTCATCTCAAATCGCTTGATGTTCCTTTACTCTGAATCAAGTTGAGCTGCTGAATGTTTATCCAAGGGAAGACAGAACCTTGTAATGTTATCAGCACAATTTTGTTATCTTCTGATGTATGAATGTTCACCTCTTGCCAGCTATTAAGTTTTGACCCTATAAACACAGCTCCTCTCACCTTTTCTAGCACTGCTGTTGTAGCTCTTGTCATGCCATCCTAACCAGATGGTCAAAGTCCTGGGAGCATTTCTTTTACGTTGGAGGTAGTTTTTTCCCTTTCAACAAGAGAGGATGGCCAATTTTACAGTGTTGTATTAAGTTGGACAATATAGACAAATACCAAGCAATTTGAAGGGATAGATATTTTGAGGTGGTGTGGAGGTCCTGTGCAGTCATTATCTTAATATACAGTATACAGTATAACTCATTGATCAACTTTAGTTTTGCAAAAGGATTATTAATTTTACCTCGAGAAGTAAACAAAGCAGAAGTAAGATATAAAGTATAAAAAATAAAATAAGAAAAAAAATTATTAGCTTAACATACAAAGATGCAATAATAAATTAAAATTTGGACTACTCAATATTAGGAAAATAAGAAATTGCAGTATTATTGTTGAACATTGCAATGATGTCTGTTACGATTAACTGACGTTTTGCTTACTGTTTTTTTTGTTTGTTTTTTTTAATCACCTCAATGTCCTTACCACTCTTCCTGAGATTTATCATCTTCCTCACTAAGAATTAGTTCTGGTGTGTGCACAAAACGCCTTTCAACTGGCCAAAGTTGTTATGGCCAGTTTGTGTCTGAATTTATCTCGATGCATCAATAATAAGTAATTACTTGCCAATCTACAATTTCTGGCAAAGATAATTGAAAAAAACTGATTATGAATGAATTTACCCCTTTATGATAAAATAATTATTTCTTTACTGTTTTAAAGTCAGACTTTTGATCACACCACAGTACCAAGACAGCATTGGTAAAGGTCTTGAACAGTACTCATCTTAACATTGATGTGTCTAGAACTTAGTCTTGTTACAACTTGATCTCGTTGGTGCCTTAGACATAACATAATGACTGATTTTCCTAAAAAAAAAATTGGGTAGGGTTGTCCGGTTCACATAATATTTAACAGACAGGGACTGCTTTGTGTCGTTTGGTAATTTTAAATCTAGGCAAACAAAAAGGAATTTTGGGGTTCCTCAAGGGTCCATTTTAGGCTCTTTTGCACTGCAGGGCTAAGCCTGGCCTTGCCTGGCTCAGTCCGGCCTGGGTTCAAACCTGGGTCCAACGTTTTTGCATTAGCACCTACAGTCAGGTCCTGCCAGGCTCCCTGAAACCCCGAGAACTGTGGTTCCATTCAGGCCAGCCAGACAGGGCAGGTTTGAAGTCAGCCGTTGACTGGATCATTTGCTGCGGATCGGGTGCAGAGACGAGTCACCTTCCAGATGTCTAATTCAGAGGAGCGTTAGACTTTCTCAATGTCTGTCATTTTGACAGATGACCTCAAAAAAAATCCTGTCATAATCTTTTTTTACTCATCAGTTTTTAAATTATTTATTTTTCATTCGGTTTAATTAATATTCAACCAGCTAAACTGAAAATCCACATTGTGCCATCACATCTCAAGCAGATAAATACATGTAAGTTTTTCTTAGCAGTGACAAAAACCACTGACTATGGCCCCACGTACTACATATAAACAATGAAACGAAATGATTGCACTTAAATTATGAGCTGCTCATCTGCTGTGGTCTGAATGTATATAGTCTCACAACTTCCTCCTGGTCTGCATGGACCCACTTGTGCATAATCAAATGTCTTGGTTTTGATGTTGATATGGAGCAGTGGTTCCCAACCCTGGTCCTCAGGTCCCCCTGTCCTAGATATTTTAGATGTGTCTGTTCCAGCACACCTGTTTCAAAAGATTGCATGATCTCCTCTGCATGCCATCTAGTGCTGCTGAAGCCTGTTAATCACCCAGTTATTTAAGTCAGGTGTGCGGCAGCAAGGAGAAACCAAAAACATGCAGGACAGGGGGGGCTTGAGGACCAGGGTTGGGAACCACTGATCTGCACTGGAGACTGGAAGTACAAGCGCCACTTTAGCCAAAAGTTTTAAATCATGGAACATTTCTCTAATTGAAGTGATCAGAAGTCAGCAAGACTCTCCAAATGTGGGGATTTCCTTATCTTACTTCGCCCTAGTTGGGGAAATCCCGCAAGCCGCTGCAGTAGTTCAGCTGCACCAAACCCGGGTCCAGGTCAGAGATGATATTCAGATGAGAACTTTTTTTTTTTTTTAATGGTTTAATTAAAGGGTAAAGCTGAGGTCATTCTTTTTCTCAGCTTCCTCACTGAAAAGCAGATACAGAAGGAGCTAGATGGGACAACGAGGAAGTGTTCCACCGCGTCTGTAGGGAGCTGTCCTCAGCAGGGATTTTCTTGACATGATGATCCCTGCCCTCTTTCAAGATGGCACTCTGCTCAATGCAAACACAACCAGGACCGGGCTGACGGCAGCTGGGCTGGGCCAGGCCCTTTTTTTCAGCATCTATAATATTTGATCCCACTAGGTTAGATTATGGAGTCTTACAACATCTACTACCATATGTATGCTTACGACACACAACTTTATATATCCGTGTCACCTCATGACTCTAGTCCGCTGAGTCCATGTGGCCATAATATAAATGAGGTGATGGGTCTATATTTCCTGCAGCTTAGAGCAAATCAGACAAACAGCATCGTTTTTGGTCCCAAAAATGCGAGGATTGAGATCAAAGCTCATTTAAACCACAAAGTTTGTTGCAAAATCAGCTTGCTGGCACTGGCTCCCTGTTTATCAAAGGATAGATTTTAAAATCCTGCTATTGGTCTATAAAGCTTGGACAGCAATACATTTCTGGATAGCTTGTCAAATTTGAACCATGTCGACCCCTCAGGTTTTCAGAGACCTGCTCTGGACCAGAACTAAACATGATTAGGCAGCATTTAGTT
Organism: Anableps anableps; assembly: GCA_014839685.1. NCBI lineage: Eukaryota > Metazoa > Chordata > Actinopteri > Cyprinodontiformes > Anablepidae > Anableps > Anableps anableps. The sequence goes on along the minus strand of CM026071.1, from coordinate 24,401,028 downwards.
TCTATGCTCCTTAGCTCAGGATCCAAATCCATGAAAACCTGAGCTGTACAGAAACTGTTGTTTCCTTTAAATTGGGACTGAAAATATTTATGTTTTACAGCAGCTTTTGATGAAAGAATCTGACTAATTACCTGTTTTAAAAATGTGTTTCTTTTTCTTATGCTTCGTCATTCACTTTTTGTATTTCCTTTGATGTTCTTTAAAGGACCTTAAATTGCTTAGTGTATGAATGGTGCTATATATATATATATATATATATATATATATATATATATATATATATATATATATATATATATATATATATATATATAAACTAACCTTGCATTGCTCATAACTTCTCCACATCACCCCTATTCAAAAAGTCTGAACTGTCCCTTTAAGGTTTTGTTGTGGTATTCAGCTTTCATTCCATCAGAGGACGGTTAAGTTAGGAGGAGCTATGTTTTATTAATTGCTTACATAACTCACCACATTACAGAAGAAGGGGTATAGTAATTGATCACACAGTTTACTGGAGCTTTATCAACTATTAATGAATGTGTGTCTGTTATACAGTGCAGTCTGACATTTTCATAACATCTAGTGTTTCTTTTTTTTTGTTTCATGAGGGGCTAACACACAATCCTACAGTTTTTAGTAGTTCCTTCAAATTGTATGAAGCCATCAACGCAATATAATGAAAGGTACAAACACATATGATCCTTGATTTAGCTCCATGTTGTACTTGAAAGTAGATTTTAGTCTATATCTGTTAATCCTGTTCTATGATTTAAGCTTGGACGCATGTTTTGGTCTGTTTCCCTAAACAAAAGTCGAAGTTTAATACAGCATCATTACATTTGAGGGAAAACTAAGGTTCAGCATTACTGGACTGGGAAACTGTAGAGCAATGCTTTGTAATCTAGTACTAAGAAAAACCAATATTTAGTTCAAGACAAATTTAGGATTAAAAAAAACTTGTGGTTGTGTGTTGGGTTTTTGGAGATCTTAAACTCTATGCTTTATTTTGTATATCCAGAGCCAGCCAGCAAAACATGGAAAGAGGTCCTTTCTGCAAGTTACAGCAGCTCAACGAGCGGCAACTGGAGCTGGGATGCCAGTGACCAATCAGTGCCCTCCACACCGTCCCCACCACTTTCCAAAGATGCCAACACGGGCTTCCTGCACTCAACCCAGGGAGATGATGCCAGCGAGGATGTTTCAGAAAGCACACATTTTATGTTTGAGGACCCCATCCCTCGAAAAAGAAAGGTAAAAGTAATCAACATCTGACATGATGAAGATTAATTTAATTCAAAATTGTGTTAAAATTTAGCAGGGTCTTTTTTTCTCCCAAAGACAATTTTGTTTTTAAAAACAGCAGAAAAACTTCAGAAATGTCAGCACTATTCAGTTTAACAGCTTCTGACATTAACTCTGTCTCATTCCTCTTGTGTGAATAATAGATTAACTTCACTCTTTCACTTCCCTTCATCTTGTTTTTGTTCTATTAAGACAGTCCAGAATGTGGAAGTGTTTTCACTATAAATAAGCTTTCCAACTGTTTCTAGGCCAATCGGGGGAAAATATGGGAAGCTTCAGCAAGAAAGAAGAAGATTTAGATTTTTTTGGAGGGATCAAGCATGTGTTAAAGAGATACGTTTAAAAAAAAAAAAAAAAAAAAAAAAAAAAAAAAAAAAAAAAAAAACAAGGGCAGTTGGAGTGTGTTATGAAGGAAGACAAATTAATCTATGTTTTCTCCAAGAAGAAGGATATTATGATGGCCAAAATGAGGTTTTCTGCACAGTACCATCAGGGGTTAAAAAAAATATTTTTTTTTTTTTAGTTATTGTATTTGCACATTTCAAATTGTTTGTAAAATAACATCCACTCTTAAGTAAATTATTTTGGAAAAACTTGAAAAATACAAATAAAGAGAAACATCTTGATAGTTTCTCGTCACAAAGCGCAGCTGTGCACCAACAGTCATTGATATACATGCACAGATCTCCTTTCTTTAGCTTGCCTGTGCTCTGCACTCTGCAAAGCAGAACCCATTACATTCACCAGCACATGATTTAGAGATGTTTCCACTGTTGTGCTTTGGGAGTTTTAATCTGTGTTATTTTCCATGAATGATGATTTAAAGATTGGTGTCAAATGTCAAACACGAAGGGAGTGGCTTTCCCTCTTTCAACATTGAACAATGATCTTTTTGATTTTGAGCAGCTGATGTTAAATGAGGGTAACATACACGTTTTTCCTCGACTAGCAGATTTAATGCTAACTGTGCCTACTTCTCAGAGATTTTTCTCATTTTTCTCTAAAGGTTAAAATCAACAAATTAAGCACATTTTTGGACAAAGTTGTTATCCTTAATATGATTAAAAGTTGGAGTATTTTCTCATTGTCTGCTGTGTGTACACTCAAATACAGGTGTTGCACACATCTTAATACACTTATCCCTGTAAAGGCCTTGTTTTGATGTTGGCCATCAGAAAATGTAAAGCTTATGCTAAGTTGTTCCTTCACAGTAGGATCAAATGTTCTTTAACACGTTTTATGGCTACTGTACATAGCAGTCAGACAGGAAACAGGCAAAGAGAAAGGGAGGGAAGATCTTCAGCAAAGGTCTTACGATGGAAATCAAACCTCAGAGAGCTGCTATATCACTACACCACATGCCACCAAAAAGCCGTGCAACTGTGTAATATGACACAACATCAGACTTATATAGCACTTTTCTGGACTCTCAAAGATGCTTTACAATGAAATCAGTCATTTGCATTCACGCGCACATTCACACGCTAAAGGTGGCATGGTACAGGATTGTAGCCACAGCTGACCTGCGGTGGTCTGAGAATTGAGACTGACACATTGGCGCCATTGGCCCTCCTGATCATCACCAGCGGGCAAGGTAGGTGAAATGTCTTGCCCAAGGACACTATGACAGAGATGGACAGAGTGGGGGCTTGAACAGGCAACCCACCGATTACAGGATGAACTCCTGCCAACATCCACCATTGCCAATATTGCAATACTTACAGCCTTCCTGTTATCTGTGGGAAGTATTGCTCTCTCTCGCTGCCCCACATCCCAAATGAACCACAGACATATCGTGACAATTTGAGCCTTCTTCACTCAGTAACAAGTTCCACACCTGAAAATGTTGTCAGCACACATCATGTTAAAGTGCACATATGGTGAGGTCACTGAACAGGGAAAAAAGATTAGATATCTAGGATTCCAACCAGCCAATAACCAGTCCTGGTCAGTCAAGCTGAAAATCAACTGATTCCAGTCAACAGCCATTTATTTATTTTTTTTTTTTCCAGTGTATCCACTGTGCACAAAAGTGCGTATTTCTGTGCTGATAGTGTATCTTAGATTTCCCAGTGCTGCACCTAGAATCTCCTAATCTCTCAATTTTTCTATGATTGGATTATACTCTAAAGCAGATTTTGTAGAGCTCTAACCACATGTCCAAACAAAGTCAGCTTAAAGACTTGTCTTGAGTCTTCATTTATTTTCTTCTTTGTAATGCATAGTATCATTCATAGCTACCCCGTGAAAGCAGAAGCATCCCTTGCTCCCATACTTATCGAGCACTGAGAACGCTGGTGGTCAAGTTCATTAACAGAAGCCTGACCATTTCAGAACACTGTGATGTTTTGAAGGATGCATGTTCTGCACAATACTCTATTTTTTTGTTCCAGCGCTTGTTTGTTCTGTTTCGATTTCATGTAGTGAAGCTGTCCTCAAGCGCAACTATAAAATGTTTTGCTTCTCTTTCAGGGGTTTATTGAACCAGCAGCTTATCTCTAAAGGTTTAAACCATTTGCATGGTAAGCAGCTGTACACTGGATTGCTGGATGTCTGATTTTGGCAATGACTTAAGAGGATAAATTAACGACAATCACAAGTCCTACTGTGAATGTGTTAAAATGCTATATGAAAAAGAAAATCTGTTAAGGAATTAAGTGATTTGTGATTGTTAGTGGGATTAAACACTAGCTTTGCCATTTTCTTTTTTTTTTCTTCTTTAAACAACAGGTTATAAAACACTACTCAATATGTTAAAGAGCTTGTTGCTGTTAAACAGGAAGAGGACAGCATTTTAGGCGAAATTTAACCTAAGTGTTTATTAGGAACGTGTTCCATTGCTCTTTTCCCTTTTTTCGTGTCATTTATTTTCTTCTTCATGGGCTGTTTGAAGGAAATGAAAGTGCACACACCCACCATCTTTCATTAGCAGAGATGCAGGTCTCTGCCTGCTTAAGGGACTGCTGCCAGCGCTGGCATGTGGATAAGAAAATGAAATAGAATCAGACCACATGTATTCCATCTCTCCATAATGGTTTGCTTATGAGTCAAGTAGGAGTATTGTGTGTTTTGTGATAAATCTGATGTGAAGAGAACTGGACATGATTCATTTCTGAGGGAGTTTTTTAATGACGTGGTTAACAATATAGATAATATACTCAAGATTTAACTTATCAGCAAATATTTTTCAGTGTTATCAGTCTCAAAGCATGTGCAAATGTTCATGTTCAGTCTGTTCATTTTTGTCTTTTTTATGCATCTTAAATTATCACATGATATACAACTTCTGTTTTTATAGTGTTATTACTCTAAAAGCAGCGATGCACCAATCAGACTTTTATTGGCCAAGACCTAGATCTAGACTTCTTAGTGGTCTGAAATTCCAATTTTGACCAACTTGAAAAATTGAGCTGCTGGTTTCTTGAAAGATGTAGTAGTTTTACACCCAACAGAAAATGAAGGAAAAAAGGAGAAGATTTACCCCATTTATGCACCTAAGTATATGTCCCTAACCTTTAGCTGATCTATATTCAATTTTTAAAAAGCACATACTGTTGGTTGTTTGGTTTTGAAACTGAAAATGATGTGAGATCTTATTTTTGATGGATTTAATTGGGGGGAAACAGATTTTTTTTTTTTTTTTTTTTTTTTTTTTTGTATTTGTATTTATCACCACTCAAGAGAAAAATAGAAAAAAAATATCTTGCCAACTGACAGTTGCATCTTTATCTAAAATGTATATTGAGGATTGCTTTTCCTGTTTTGAGAAACTGAATTGATTTTGGATAGGTAGTGGGTCCTCCAAGTGGACTTTAACAGCTCAAACTGCATAAAACCTCATTGATCTCCAAAGAAATGTTTGGTTTGATTATGAGATGGTAATCGAACTATAGTTAACTATACATCTTTTTCTCTTATCCAGTCATTTCTTCATCCTTTTTTACCATTGGAAAATGTATATCTATTCATATTAAATACACACATAGCACTATATTATATTTTTGTGCTGAATTCTTATCTCTTTAGAACTCCATGAAGGTGATGTTTAAGTGCTTGTGGAAGAACTGTGAAAAGGTCCTCAGCACCTCCTCAGGGATTCAGCGACATATCCGCACCGTCCACCTGGGGTGAGTTTTTATCATCATCACAGGCACGCTAAGAGTTTATGTCTCCTTTAGCTCCTACTTTAATTAAACCAACAAAACCAAAACTATTTCAGATGCATGATAAAATATATTTTTGTACATTAAATAATAACTATAGTTACTGTATCTCTTCTTACCATCTGATAAGTATATCTTGCACTGCAGTTTTTATTCTTACTGCATATCTCCACACACCCACACATGTGCATCACCACTAGGCTGTAATATAAGTTATTTGAGTCTCACAAATAAGCTGACACAGTTTTGCTAATGTAAACATGATCGCAACGATCGCAACTATTAACGCAAATTCATTCCTCATTCGCAATTTTTGCAATTTTCACCAGTCATCCCAACTTTTCTGCAAATCTGACCAACGTCCTCTTACATGTCCACTTTTAATGTGTTTGTCGGAGAATCCGGGGGAATTTCATTGATTGATTAAAATGTCAGAGTTTTTAAATTAACAGGCGAGATGCATGGATTTGAGAGCCTTTCTTTTATTTGAAGTCCTCCCTGAGCTCCTGCCTGGTGGGTGGCTTGGAGCGAACGGTGGCGAAGTACGTGGTGGGGCGGGTGGAGCGGAGATGCATGCAGATAGACTGAAAACCATGGGTTGCGCTCCAACATTGCAACTGATGTTTACAAAATGCAAGTGTAGTTTTGCGAATGAACTGCAAAATTTCCTTCATACCCTCCCCTCCCCAACTCGACCCCACTTTCTCCTTCTCTAAATAAAAGTAACTTTTTTATACATACACAATTTATCAGGTACAATAACTTTTTTAGGGTGGTATTTGAAGAAGGTTACAGGAATTTCAACTTTCTTACAAGACCATGTTATAGCAAAAAGAAAAAGCTGAAGAAATTTGCAGTTTTGGCCGCAGCTGTTTGAAGTTGCTGCAAAATCATTAATTTTGTGCCACAACAATCACAAAAAACATTGCAACATCTTGGAAGTTCTGAATAATAATATACTGTACAAGACTATAACACAGAAAATACTGTGCTGTCATTAGAAATAGGAATATCAGGCTCACAATTCAAGGGATGTGCAACTGAGTCAGATTACTTTTTCTTTTTATAACTCAAAACAGTACATGTTCACGCGAAGCAAAACAAGCTGTAAAGAAGCATGAAGTTTTTTTTTTGTTTGTTTTTTTTTTTATGTTGAGAGCGAACTTCATCTGTTTCTCTACCTGACAAAATAACCATTGGATTTATCAAAATAAGTGTCCTTTTAAAGGAGAATAACTATGCTCTGAAACCTAAATAATACTAAGATGAGGATATTTCTCTGTAAAAAGCTCAAGTGACCATCTCAGTGTCTGGATATTTTAATACAGAAATTAAATATAGGTTTAGATCTTGGGATTTGGCACATGATCAAACTAGCTCCTAAAAAGAGGCGCGGATTGCTTTTGAGACATTTCGTGACTACTATCATTAAATCTGGCATTTAGCACAATAGGAGTAGGGTTAATTTAGCAATCCTACAGTGTAAGAGCTGTCGAAGCTCGCTTACTCTGAGGGCATGACGAGTTGGCACAAAAATTGGTTATCCTGTAAGAGTTAAAATTGCAAATTTTGAAGTATACGAGGGAAACAGACCCAAATTGATCTCAGTCACAGCCTATAAAACATGTTTGAATGTTTGGAGATAAATCTGGATGCGGTTGGGTAGTGTGAATGGACCCAAATACAAACATGTTTTTCCGACAGCTAATCAAAAAAGAGAATACAACAATAAAACAATTGTCACCCATCTCTGTTGACACATTTCTTATCTTCTTCTTCTCCTTTAAAGTTTTATCAGTGGTCAGAAAACAAGAAATGGTGCGTTACTGCCACCAACAAGAGTGTTTGTTTATCTTTTAAACTGTCACCCTCACAAGAGTGTAATGTATTCAGCTGCCTTCAGTTGGTTTGATAAATCATGTAGTGTGTGAGCCCTCATCATACAGAGTTGTTAAGTGTATTATCCAGTCATTAAAAAAAATCTGCTGAAACCAGTCTGTTAGTGTGTGTTCCAGATTTTTAAAACCTGTAAAGACTGTGAAAGTTGTGTAGGCTCTCCAAAGCTTAACTTGTGATCCTTTGTGGAAACACTGATTGTTTTGCAAACCTTTAAAATATATATTTCTCTCGAGAGACGCACAGATCAGGGTTTTCCTTGACAATACAGAGTTTTGCTTTTATTCAAGGCATGACTCACAAATTAAATTTTTTTTTTTAACCAAAAGACAATAAAAGAGAAAAATTGACCACAGGATAATTGATCAAGGTGTTAGTTTTAAATGATTAAATTAAGAAATTACAAGCTCCCTAACTAAGGCTGTACAATATAATAAATATATCATTTCCACAATATCAGTGTATATAATATTAATACTGCAAAAGACCATTAGAAATGCGATTGTTTTCTAATGTATTCCAAGTTTCAAAATTGCATGGCAATAACATTTTCAGCCTGTTGTATGGAGTCTCACATGTATCACAGATCTGAAGATGCTAAAACTCAGAAAGTACTGGAAGCACAACTGAAAACAGGAGGAGCGAGGAAACTGGATTTGTTGCAACATATGTTGTCATTTTCACAGTTAATGTTGCCCTCACATGATTTTCTAAAATCATGCACCCCTAATCTTGACATGACTTCTTTTTTTCCACTTACCGATCAGAACCAGCCAAGTCCGGTCTCTGGCTGATTATTAAGTGCATTTTAATTGTTTTTAAAATTGTGACACAGCGAATCAGAAAAATCCTGTTGTGCTTAATATTGGACATTTATGCCTGTAATAACAGTTAAATACACCCAGTGAGAAAAAAAAAATGTATATATGTTCCTGTTTACACTCTTAGCGATCTATTACTTTTGTAACAATGTTTGTGCAACATTAATCTCTTGCTCAAAGCTATAAGAAAGAAGCTTTCCAGCACACGTTTTTGGGTTATATTCAGGGTTAAAAGTTTTGTCTTTAAGTCACATGTTGTATGATTAAAAGATACTGACAGGTTGGTAGAATTTTGCTGCCCCCTGCTGTTAAGAAAATGTACTTTCTATGATACACAATAGTTTGTTGAAAGGCAACATGATATTAGAATATTATATGTTATTCCTAACATCTAAGTTTGAGTTTTGGGATAAAAAAACAAAACAGTCATATTTCATGTTTAGGTTTTTAAGGTCTTTTTCTTCTTTTTGCTGGAGGCGAAACAGCGACTCAGATTACAGCGATGGAGAGGAGGATTTTTATTACTCAGAGATTGAAGTCAACATGGACAGCCTGACGGAGGGCTTGTCCAGCCTTACACCTACCTCCCCCACCACGGCTGCCCCTCCGCCCATCTTCCCCCAGCCGCTGAGCGATGGAGCCCACTCTGAGTACATTGGCGTGAACGGTTCACAGAGCCACACCTCGTCACTGCTCAGTCAGTCGGCTCCCTCCACGCTCTGCCACATCCGCACTGACCATGCCTACCAGGTAATTCTCACACACCGTACCACAAGAGTTGAAAAGTTAAAATTTAGGATGTCAATGCTGTAGCTTTTCCAATCAGTAGATTCAGACTTATGAGATCAGAGACAGTTTTATAGCTCAGTGGGTAAAACCAAGAAAGATTATCTGTTGCAGTATAGATGTGGGAGTTTAGCAAAACAGAAACAAAAGTTCACATTAAAAATAAACTCAGAATGTATTTTTGTAGTTTTATGTGATGTTTAAAGTCAGAAAAAAAAGTATAGCTTTTATTATGCTTTTTGTTTTTGTACCTCCTTCCTGTTCTTCTCCACATATCTCTGCTTTTTCTTTCTTTTCATTTTACTGCAATTCTCCTCCTTTATAAGTAGACAGAGGTAAAATGAAATAATTTAAGCTACATTTGTTGAACTCTGTCCTTTTCATGTTCGATAACAAAAATACACATAAAAATAGTTATCTAACTGCTTTATGAGTTTTATTTTGTCCTACATTGCACAATTTGTGTATAGTCTTCTGATTCCTTCTAATGCATTTTTGATATTCTTTGAGACATCTTAAAAAGCATAAATAAAGAGTAAAGCTGGAATGAATGCCTTGGCACCAATTGTACAATTTGATTTCACTCTGTTTTCCTCCCATCTGTTTTCCCCCTGCAAATGTTTTGTCCCTCCTTGTTTCTTTGGTGCTCCTGTCCTGGCTGCGTGGGGTGGTTGTCCATGTTCCAGGCCACCGCTCCAGTGAGTATCCCAGTGGGTCCTGAGCTGGCTGGGATAGGCAGTGGTAATGGGATCGGGCCTGGAACTGGAACTGGGACTGGGAATGGCATCAGTGTGTCTTGGCAGCCACCTCCTGTCATTTTTAAAGGCCCCCTGGTGAGTGAGGCTTTGTCTCACGCCTTTTTATCTCAATCTTCACTCCATTCCTGCAGTTTCCACTTGCAGCCATTGACCTTTATTTTTTATTTGTTTTTGTTATTTGTTTTATTTATTTGTTTTGTTTTTTTTTTTTTTTTTTTTTTTTTTCCTACTTGTACAACAATAGGTTTTTTGTACCCTTCTTGTTTTCAAAGCTTTATGGTTATTTAGAGATGAAAATATTTTCTAGGAACCTGGTGTTAAGAATTTGAATTTATATGAGGAATAGAAACATGTCAAACATTTAGATTGTTAAATCAAACTGAAGGCAGGCTTAGACTGAATCAAAGTCTGTGCTCATTAAATGTGTGACAACATAATGCAACTTAAACATCCTCAGGTACAAACCTCAGATCTACAAAAACAGTTCTAAAACACATCAAGTCTTTGATTTTTAATAACATAAAATTTATGTTATCCACGTTGTTTTGCCAGAAACTGTAGGGCAAACAATGAGCTGATGTCAGAACTGCTGCAATGCAAAGCTGGATGGCATGTGTGTATTTGTGCTAACTTGTCTGCTGGCTGCAGAAGACGCTTCCAGAAGTTGCACGGTTCAGAGTTCCACAAGGTAACATTGTGGCTAGAAGAAATCAGACAAGCTGGGGAAAAAAGTCTTAATGTCAGTCAGGCTGCAAAACTTTGGTAAATACATTTCTTAATAATAAATAAATATTTAAGTAAAAGTTGATGAAATAAAATGTTACAGTCCAGTCACCTTGTAAAATAGGCATACCGTTTTGCTCCACAAGTTGTTTTTACTTCTTTTCATCTTAGAAATAAATAATATTTCTATTTTATTCAGGGTGCTCTAACTTTGATATAACAGCTTAATCTTAATGTAGGAAATCTTTAATCAAGTGAAGGTTGAGAAAAATAAAAATCCTGATTTTTCCTCACAGTTAATTTTACAAGGAATTAGTCAAGTTAGTGTTATATAATATTAGTACCAACTGTGACAGAACCATTTTTATGTTGTCATTATTTATGTTTATGGTTCCTGGAAAGGCTTTAGTTCTTAAAGGGATCCATGACTAGTTGAATTTGTTGGTCTAAATATGTTGTAATTTTCCCATTAACCAAAGGTTGGTGTTTATGACACGTAAAAACTCATAATTTCTTCAAAAATTATATATCTTTAGTATATTTTTCACCTGGAGTGGAGGCAAACTGCCTCAAAGTTTTCATTTACCGTTATACGTGAGCTATATGTTGAAACTAATAGGTGTGATCGGCTTGTAATCTACTGTTTACTGTAGCTAGAGATAACACTGTTAGCTAGAGCTAACACTATTAGCTGGAGCCAACGGGAAATCAAAACAAATTGGAAGATAAAGAATGGATGTTTAAAGTGACAATGAAACATCTTCAAGTCTTTGTAAGACAAAATTCTAATATATTTGAGAAAATGTTTTGATCACGATGCTTACCGTTAAACAGCTTGAGTTAGAAAGTGGAGCTCTTTGCAGCATACTGTCGGATTGCCATTTCCAAGCAGCAGCATCACAAACACTAGCTTTTTCAACCAAATTCTCATTTTCCTCCATTTGGTCTTCCTCATCTTCATTTCCTCTCGTCATTTCTGCATTCCCTTCTATTTCAGCGCGCTCCGGTTCAAATTTAAAGGACTACTTATTTTGCAGTATATACTGTTCGGTATATATTTAGTATATATTTCATTTTACAAAAACTAAACAGCCAAGTATTTTTACTGTATTGTTTTTACATCTGAAACAAATGTTTCTCAAATAAAGTCTATTACAACTAATCATGGATCCCTTTAAAGGGATGTGTAGCGTAATTACTGTAATTATTCTTTTTTTCAGTTTTGTTTCCTGTTAAACCTGACTCTGTGACACCTCTTTGTGTTAGTGCATCACTGAGTCTATGATGTTTTACCTTTGGTATAGGGCCCTGTGACACATGTTCGCACTGTTAGCATCGGTGAAAAGCGGCAGCCGGCAACCAACACGCAAGCCGCCATTACTAAGAACCACGCTTTAATAACACCGGCAACTAAATCAGCACCAGGAACCAGGTATGTACCAGCCATTCGTCACACGTGCTCTGTCTCTACTTGTAGTATCATAACTGTAAAAAGTTTAATAAGTTTGATTGCTGATTGCTTTAATTCATCAAGTTAAGTTTACAATTACAGTGGTTGTTACGTTATTACAGTTGTAGTTTGGTGTAATTATTTAGAGCGTTGTTCATGGCATTTAAAATAAGATAATTTTAGAAACGTTTAGTTCATTGTTGCAGTATAATTTCTCATGAACTGTTCACTACTGATGTCTTTAAACTTCTGTTACATTATTCTTACACTTAGTATGGGTGTCCCAGTCAGGATGTTTTTGTCCTAATACTGAACCAAGTCATCACTGAATAGTGTCCCAACTTAATGCTTTAATAAAATCATTGCCTTGTATATAAAAATTTTGTATTAAAAAATTAGCAGTGTTTTGCCTGTAAATACAATAAAACTTTTAGTTACTGTGCTGCTAAACAGTTCTAAATTACAATGTAACTATAAATGTAGAAACAGCAGTTATTGATTTTCTCAATAAACCAATTGTGGAAAGACAGTTTGGATGCCTTAAAACATCTCAGTCACACTGTTGGTTTTTGGGGTTTGCAAACAGAATTGATTAGCTTATTGTCATTATCAGAGTCTGAATAATTCTTATCGATTTAAAAAAATATAATAATAATGATAATATGATAGTTACAAATCTTTACTTGAAAGTACAGTAAAAACCGTGCCGGTCATTATTACCGGGTCAACCATATTGTGATTGTTTTCTGAACCCAGCAGGAAGATTTTTTTTTTCTTGGCAGCCAGCAACGGATCATTTGACCCAACAGGAGTTTGTGCTGGAAAGCCTCATATTTAAGATACATTTGACTCAACAGATACCTCTGCAGAACTGCCCAGGCTAACACCATCTTGTTCATTTTCTGTTTTCATATGACTTGTTCATAATTCTGCTCAGAACATACTGCAGTACAGTTCCAGTTCCTCGTGTATGCTCAAAACCTAAAGAAAAACTTGTTCTCAGCTTCATAAACGAAGACCTTTGCATTGAATGTCTTAAAATTTAATGACTGGTGTTACGGTAGCTCACCCCCACAGACAGCTGTCTGTAGATATGTGGGCACAAAACATATCTGTCTATGCCAGTCATATGGCATAGACAGATAGGAAACTAACACAGTCACTTTTTGATTATGAATGTCATTGTAAAAGGTGAAAAACACTTTGTAAAATTAACAAAAATTATATTAATTTAAATAAAATTAGTTATAAAATATTTTAAAGTTGGTCAAAAAAGGCTTCTCTACATAAAATCACAAATATCCTGGTTTGTTTAAGAAGATAATTTGTTTTTGCTTTTTGGATTAATGTAGATTTATTTGTATTTAAGAAGACTGAATATGCATGTTTTTTGTTGTGTGAGAAGCTTGATGATGTCTTTGTGCATGTCCTTACACTGTCACGTCTGCTGTTTCCAAGGAAACCCCGTGGGGAAGCTAAGAAGTGCCGAAAGGTGTACGGCATGGAGAAGAGAGACATGTGGTGCACAGCCTGTCGATGGAAAAAAGCCTGTCAGAGATTCACCGACTAATCCAATTGCCTTCCCCTACTTCTGGGAGACGAGCTCCTCCTCGCTCGGAGTGACAGCGAGGTTGACTTTTTTTTTTTTTTTTTTTTCCACGAAGAGATGAGGGCAAAGTTCTCAGTGTTGCTTCCTCTGGGCACGCAGGGGGAAAGGGTTGCCTTAACTTTTTTCAGTTTCCAAACACAATGAAAATATAAAAACAAAACACAAAGAGAAAGAATAACTTTATCCAGATCTGCAGACTTTTTCAACGACTGAGACGTTTTCACTCAGTTAAATACGGAAAACAAAACAAATTAGATGCTGATCAGATTCTTGTATTTCCCACTTTCTTCAAATCAAAGCAATGTTTGAAGAGTACAGATAAGCTTTTTGTTATACTCTGTTCATTGTAAGAGCATTATGTAAGCTACTTTTTGTTTGGTGGATCGTGGCTCTTTTCCAAGGTTAAACGGTTAAAATCAGATGTGCTCAGTGAAATCACTGCTGCAGATCTGTTTCTCATTGCCACCTTTTGGGGGTCTTCATCAAATCTGACAAATTCTCAACTTACAGTCAAAAATTTTAGATTATGATGTAACAACACTGTGTTCTGCCTTTTTACTGGAAACATAGACTGCAAATCTGAATACATATAGTTTTCGTATGAAACAACTTCTTTTTTTTGATTTAGAACAGCCGACTACACTTTTGTACATCTGCAAAACTGCACTAAATCATTCACAAGTGGTACAAGGAGTTCTCGTGTCCCAAAATATTTTAGAAAGACGCACACAGTTTATCATATATATATATATATATATATATATATATATATATATATATATATATATATATATATATATATATATATATATATGCCCATATCTTCTTATATATGCACCTCTCAGAAATAAGTGGTCTTTTAAAGTATCACTGTAACCCAAATTTGTCTGAGAGTTGATATCTTTTTCCTGTGTAGTTTATCAGCAGTAAACTGCTGAATCATCTTCCATTTGCATTGTGCAATCAGAGGAATGACAACATTTATTATTTTTTCTTTCTCTGTGGTTATCAGTCACAAGTTGAAGCAGAAACGCTAATTTTTTTAACAGCTGATGTTCTTAAAGAGATTGTTTACCATGTGGCATGAACTGTAACTGCCTTTTGACATATTGAACTTAACAGTCTGGCTGATGATAGTTGTGGATGCAGGAAGAACACAGAGATTGAATTCTAACCATCTTGACTTGAATATCGTAAAAAACTTAGTTTTTTTTTTTTTTTTAATGATAAATTACTTAGATTTATAAATAAATTAGATTTAGAACAATAACTAGAGATGCACTGATGTGAGGTTTTGTTGCCGATTTCCAGTTTTTGTAAAGCTTTGACCTGTCAATACAGATTTTAGTTCCCTTTAAGAATTTTAATCAAGAAACTTGAAAGATGTTTATTTCAAGTCAGCTGATTTAAAGTTGGCATTTTACACAGTTGTATCATCTTATATTTGTGATGATCAGTCTCTTTGTGTATTCCCTATAGAATGGAGACCGTTACCATAACTCTGTGATTTCGAACATTTCTAAATCCATTATGTTATCATCATGTCATCAGCTCAACATGGCTACAGTCACAAGTTCTGCTTTCACTGATCAGATTTTCGAAGGCAGGACTCAAATCACCAGTCAAGATGGGTCAAGCTGAAAATTGTCCGGTTCAGGTCACCATTCAGTTTTGCAGTGCATCTCTAATAATTCCTGTTAAACAGAATTAAATCAGTTGTAAATACCAAACTGAACTTCACAGGAGCCAAGGCTGTCCTGTGTTTTAAAAAAATATATTTAATCCACGATAAAAACAAGTACAAAGAATTTAATTGAATTTTAGCAAGAACATCTTTTTTTTTGTACCAATTGGAGTCTTACTTCTTTAAAATAAAAATTTTGAAGTCAGACAGAGGCCACACAAATAAGAGCAAGGTTTACAACCTCTAGATAAACTACGGATGGTGGAAGTACTTATAATATGTACCTTTAAAAATAGTTGACCTTTGAGCCCATTTTGTTACCTGATTCTTTTTTTTAAAAAGAAATACAGGGCAAAGAAAAAAGTAATTTTCTAATATTTAAAATTGAAATGCTGTCCACCTCTTTAAAATGTAGTTTTTTTATTAAAATTGTACATGTCCAAAGTAAAGGACAAAAAGCACTTATGACTGGCATATTCACATGGATAGAAAACTATCTTTTTATGAGAGAAAAAAAAATCAAACATAGCAGTTAGCTGCCATTCAGATCTTTACAGAATAGTTTTGTCTGTATATGTCCATTATTAGTAAATTTTGTGTAAGTTTTCTCAGAGTTGACTCAGTTTTCAGCTTGTGTATTAAAAAAAAAAAAAAAAAAAATCTATACTTTTTTCTTTTCTTTTGAATGGAACTCTAATGCTGAGGGAAAAAAAGATAGCTGAGTGAACTATTTATTCCTATAGCCCTAAATCTCAATAAGCCATATGGCTTTAAAGTCTGTAGAAATTTATGACACCCCTCTCCCCTCATCTTTGGAGCTTTGATTTAGACATGAAATAATGAAAACAAACCCTTTGTGTGATTATTATTATTATTTTTTTTTTTCCAAGTTGTTTGCAGAGATGCAGTCGTGACAGTAGGTGTAAATTTATGGAGACATTTATGCTGTACATTAGCAGCTTTCCTATCACAGATTCTGCTGCATGTCTTTTATTCGTCAAGTTCTCCAGGCAGTCACCTGACCAGATTTCAATAGAGTATCACAGAGGACGTGTTCTTTGTTTGGCATGTATTTGAGTCAACGTCTTGACCGACAGTGAAGTGCAACGTCAAACCTCTTGTCTTCATGAAAACATTTGTGTTGTTTTCTAGCATCAGCAGGTCGGATGTGGTGCAAGAAAAAAAGTCCTGTAAAATCGTTTTTTGGTGAGAGCTGAAGCAAACATTAAGCAGACATTGTCACCGTCACAGTTCAAGCCTTCATGATGCTCCGTTTAAAATTTTTATACATCAGTGTGTTCCAGATAAGCTAGGTCAACAGGCCTCTTCCAGTCACCAAATTCACCAAGTGCCAATAAAAGTTAAAACATAAAGGAAAAGGTATTCTGACCTTTAAAGAAATTGCACTACGCTGTACTGCGCATAGACATGTTTTTTATACATGAACGTTTTGTATTTACAGATTTTTAAGTGAAAGGGTCTTTTTCTTTCGAGGGGGGGAAGGGGCCGAGCACCCCTTCCAGGGGGTTTCCCCATTAATGGCAAGTGATCTTAACAGCTACAGTCTCATGCTTGGTGTCAGATGTTGTACTTAACACTGTGGTGCTGACAGTTGGAGGTGCGTGGTACTGGAAGTACAGTGTGGTACTCGGCAGTCGTCGGTCTCTTTGCCTTTCTTTGGATGAGCGCCAAGGACTGGAAGCAGTTCCAGCCTTATCGCAGTGATGGGGAAACACCAGTTTCCGTACATAGCTACACGTTATCATCTCGATAACAGAAGATGCTTTAAAGTGTTCATTGCTTGGAGTTTTTTTTTTTCACAATGTTCACACGCTTTTTAAACAGACACTGCTACAAATTTGCTCTTACTTTCATTTAAAAAAAAAAAAAAGCTCCTGCTTCTTGACATTGTACTAAGATAATGTATTACATGTATGTACATACTATTGTTAGTGCTGGATACCACTTTTTAGTTCAGTACATTTGGTTTGGTTGTCAATAAGTGTATGAAAAGCCACCCATTAGGTCTCTCCATCCCATATGTAAACACCAGCAGGTCTATGTGCCGAGCACTTCAGTTGGCAGAGAATGGGACCCATTTAGACAAAACGGAGACCTTTCTCCCCAGTTCCACTTAGTGGTGGGTTTTTTTTATGGCCAATGTGGCTCACCACCCAGGGTGCCACAGCTTGGGGCTGGCTTGAAATTTTAAACGTTTTTCAGTTGTGCCCAAACAAGTTTTTAGTTGCATCCAGAGTTGTAAATATGGCTGTACACTGCTGCAGGCTGAAGTTGCTATCTGATTTACAACTTTGACTGTGATGCAGTAGCAAAGGGCTATTTCACAGTTCTTAAAGGAATTGGGACTACATTTAATTATCTTTGTTTGATACCTAAAATTCTTAGACTGGGCTGAATTATGCTATACTGCACAGAGATTCGTCAAAATATATGTTGAGATCTATGAAACCTTTATTCTATTTACTGAAACAAAAAAAATATTTTTTATTGCTACTTTGGCATGAGGACCACCTAAGATTGTTGATGGGTGCCATTTAAGCAAAAACTGCCACTGGATCCTCCCATGTTCAAATTGACCTCGTGTGATCAGGTCCCCAACCCCATCAGCTCTGTGAGCTTGGGCCTCTATTCCCAAGGAAAAAAAAAAAGTTTTCCAAAGATCACTCGCTTGTAAACTAGAGATGCACCGATCAAATGCCCAGATATAATATTGTATCACTTTTCCCTTGATTGGCTGTGATCAATCCAATCTTGAAAAATTCCCTATTCTTGAAATGTATCAAAATAAAGAACTCCCACTGTTTCTTGTCTATAAATGCATCAACCAACTGTAATGTTTTTTTTTTTTTTTTTTTTTTTTTTTTTTTTAGTTTAATAAGAAAATCAGATAAAGCTTTGGCGCACACTTTGATGAATGTATGAAGATGACCTTGTAATCCATAATTTAAAACTACACTTGCTATCAAAAAACATGTAGCACATTTTTTATGTGTCGTGGAACACTGAATTGGTCAAAATTGTATTCAGCAAATCAGATCCTCAAAGAAAATCATACATCGGTATTGTCTGGGAATTGCCTGATTGGTGTATCTCTAGTTTAAACGGAGGGTTTTTTTCAACAACACATTTTCCCTATAAACCGATGGATGGAGATTGACACTAACTGCTGACGGGTGTGCAGGAAACAGCAAAGTGCACACACAACATGCGGTGACAATACAACATTTACAGTTTCAGGGCCTTGTTGTACATAAAGCAAGATAAACAGTTCTGTGAGGCTTTGTCACATGTTGTTTTGTTGTGTCTTTGTTATATGAAAAGGAAACTTTCTTTTTTTTTTTTTTTTTTTTACATTACTGTTGCTCAGAATATATGTTTTATTTCATTTTTAAAGGCAATTGCAAAACTATAGTGAACTGATTCAATGTATATTGTAGCTTAGTTGCAAAGGGGAGAAAAAGATGACAACCTGTTGAATGTACAACTTATAAAAATTCATTTTGTTTTCTTGTAGTTGCTGGCTAGTTTAGCCATTTTGAGAGATTGTTGTGCATCCTTATTTGTTGTCTTATTTCTTAACGCCTACAAACATCTGTCGCCACACTGATGAATCATATGGAATAACACAACCATGCAGTATTGCTTTACTATCTTTGTGCAATGACTATTTACAGCGGAACAAAATTTTTCTTGCTTTTTGGTGACATTTTTGCTCCCATTCTTACCAGTTTGTCCTCGTTATTTAGTCAACTGGGTCATTTTGTTTGAGTTTGTGTACTTTTCGTTGTCATGGATGTTGTTTGTGGTTGTGACATGAAGTTGTTCTCAGTCAGGATAGCTTTCAACCTTTTGGTCACAAGGGAAATTGTTACCTTTCGGGGCATCTTTATCCCGCCCTGCACATTCCAACAGACAGCATGCTGTTAGTGTCTTTCCTTCGCTTCTCCTTTCACCGCAGCAATTCCTCTGTGTGCTATTCAGCTTCACTGTGGTTCCACCCAAGCCTTTAGCCAGTACATTAAGCTAAACTAAATCCTTGAAATGTGCATCAAAAAACCTTTTTGTTCTCTTTCCAAATATGTCAAAATTGGTATGCTGCTCTCTTGAATGTCAATTTTCATTTAGTTCACTAAGGAGCAGCAGCAAAAACAATATATTTATCTTCAAAATCACATGTATTGCATTGCAATGGCAGCTCCACACCTCCTTCTCCTGTGCTTGTATTGTCTGTCCAGCCATTTGTCAAATCCCATCCTATAATGACCATTTTTTTCAGTGCTGTTGTGTTTTTACTGAGCCTTACGCTTTTATTTTTCTCCCATCGATTGATTGTCTGATTGAGTTTGACATTGTTGTGCATGTCTAGCATTGCTCATTCTTTTCATATTCTTTATTTTTATTGTTGTGTGTATGTTAGGAGATACAACACTGAAGGGTTTTGTGTTAGATTTCCCCTCTCAGTATCCAGGAAGTCGAGGCTGATGATGGAAGCAAACATACTAAGAGCAGCCTGATTACACTCAGTGCTGGAAGAGTTTTTGGTGGAAACGTGACATCAGCCTTTGGGTCTTTACTGGAGGCCAAGATTTCTCCTGTTTTTGGGTGGGCTCTGCTTCTGGTCTTCATCAGCAGGCCCCCCCACACACACACGGAGAAAGCACTTTCTGAGCAGTGGTGCACTCAAGGAGTACTTGTATGAATGTCAAGCCTTTGACTTGTGCTTGAAAAGATGGATGAACGTGTATGATGCTTATAATGTGATCTGTGTGATGTAATGTGACAGTAAAGAAAAATAAACCTGAATGGAAGACGTTTGGCATCAGATTTTTTTAGCACCCATGGCAAAGATGTGTAAGAAGTACTTGCAGCTGCAGTATGTAACTTTTCTAAAATATGTTTGTTTTTGTTTTTTTTTTACATATTTGTTAAAACCGTCACCATGTCATGACAGTATAGTATGAGACAGACAACAGAAATACACTCCTCGGTCAGAAACAACCAATCAGAGCCAGGAGGAGGGTCTTAGTGCTGTCATGCTTGTGTATGCTGTTCACACCCTCCCCCTTGCTCTCTGCTAGACTACAGCTTCTCCTCGATTGCAGGGCCTGCCACAAATGCTCAGGCTAGTTAGCATGGCCACTGATGACGACGGCTAAACAGTTTTCCTGTAATGGTAAGCCATCACACTGAGCAGTGTGTACACAAGTGTGATCGACAGCGTTAAGACCTTCCTCCTGGCTCTGATTGGTTGTTTTTGAACAGTGCATTTCTGCAGATGGGAGTCAGTGGAGGAGCTTGATTTATTTATTTATTTTTTTCCGGATTATTTGTCTCATACTAAACTGTCACGACAGTTACAGTTTTAACAAAAATGTAAAAATTTTATTTTTTTAAATAAAAGTTGCATACTGCAGCTTTAATAGTACTTAACAAAATACTTTAAGTACTATTAAAAGTAATACCTTTTTTTGCAATATGCAATCCATGTTGCAAAAAAAAAAAAAATGTATGCAACCAAATGTAACAAACGTGAGAAGCAGTTTGTTAAACTGATTGGGCCGTATGCATTGCTGTGGAAGAGCAGATTTTAGAGCTTTGAAAAAGAAAAATAAGCTGTATTACATTAAAACATGAAAATTGTTCTCTTAATAATATCCTCTTGACATTTGAACAATATGTATCCAGTCAGGATAGGAACCCTGAATTTGATTTTATAATTTTTCAAGTCTTGATAAGTATGGAAAATGAAAACTGAGTGTGGGAAAAAAAGTTTAATTTTCCAGACTTTATTTTTTACTCCATTATTTATATATATATATATATATATATATATATATATATATATATATATATATATATATATATATATATATAAATAAATCATTATTTTTTTGGAGTTCAAAGTTGGTAAAAATTGACCTAACCAGCACAAGCAGTTGATGCACATTTTAAAAGCTAAATTAGGGGTGCTGCGGGGTAGAGCATGCTACCCATATACTGGCTGTCACAGATTTGAAGCCCAGCCTGTTGACCTTTACCAAATGCCTTCCCCCTGTCTCATAACCCACTTCCCTGTCACTCCACTATCAAATGAAAGTCACTTGAGCCACAAAAATCCTTTAAATAAATAAATTAGGATGACAGTGTCACTGATCTGAGGTCTTTTAAATATGATGCAGACAAATTCTTTATGTGTAAAATATTAGGTTCAACACAAAGTATTTGTCTTTTATTAAATTTTTTAAAATTTTAGTCTTACTGTAAAAAAAGTGCCACAAACATCCAGCAACTTTTTAAAAAATGTTTTTGAGGGACAATGGCCCAGGGCTCAAAGCGAGGACAACTGTGTTGAGCACTGTACCCTCTGTATAATGGTGGGCCTGCTCTACCACTGAGCCTTGTGACGACCCCCACCCAGAAACTTTTACTCAAACACCATTTATTGAACTTGACTAAATATAGAAAGTGTTTTCAAAAAAAGCAGGAAACATTCTGTTCTTGCTGCTGAGGATAGACTTAAAATCTTTCTATAACAGCAAAAAAAAGAAGAAAGTTAACTTTCAAAATGTAGGAAATTGTATGGATCCACAATGATTTCGTGATCCCTTGTGTTTGCTCTCTTAACAACCTTATGTTTAGATGCCAAACAAAGTATCGGAATTCCTAATGTTTGAAATTATGTAAAATTAAGTCACTGATGATTAAAAAACTGTGATTTAAAGGATCTGTATTTATTCTGGGATAAACCAACTGATATTTCTCTTAGTAGTGTTGATTTTAACAGATCTCAATTTGTCTCCCTTGAACATTATTACAATGCATTTTTCATGTTAATATACTTTCATTGCAATATAAGAAAAATCATTTATTACAATATAAAATTTATAACTGAAAAATGTGAAACATTTGTTATAACATGACAAGCATGTTGCAATAATGCAGCTTGCTGTTTAAATGTGAGAAATATGTTGTGAGACGATGAAAGAAATTGTTGGGACAATGCATGTTTAATGTTTTGCATAACACGATCCTTGTTTATTTATTTACTTAGCTTTTAATGCTTTAATTGCAATGCCACACTTCTGCACTTAAGATTGAGCTGTATGGCAGGAAACGCTGTTTTTGACGTTAATCAGTGGGAAAAATATGTAGTGAAGAACCTCATGCCCACTGTTAACTATGATGGAGGCATCACAGATCACCATACCATTTCTCTTCCAAAAATGATGGGAACTGTGTTAGAGTATATGGCATCACGAACTGTTTGAAATACCAAGACATTTAAGAAAATTTCATGGACTCTGCCAGGAAACTGAAAAGGGTTGGAATTCAGTGTGTTTTTCAGCAGGATAATGATCCAAAATATATCATCGTCACAGACGAAAAATCAACCTCCTTCTATGGCCATCTCAGACCTAGACCCTACAGAGAACCGGTGAGGTGACCTGGAGAGGAGAGTGAATATGAAAGGACTAAGAACTGTGGATGATGTAGAGAGAGGGTGCAAAGAGGAATGCTGCACGACCTGGGGTGCAACAAGTATGTCTGGATCTCTATATATTTAAACAAGAACATTTGAGAAATATATTTTCAACGGACTTTTCCTTCCTGTCTGCTTTCTTTGAATTGTCTACTGCGCCCCCAAGTGGACAAAATGAAACAAACATTTAAAAAAAAAAAAAAAAGCACAGTACACACTGATCACGTCTTTACAGCAGCAATTTCAAAATTTATTGAGACTGATTGGATTTTGCAAATAATAGTCAAGCTAATTCTTCCACTAAACATGAAGTTAGAAAGAGGCTTGGACGACTCGCGGGCTCGACCCAACATCGAAACAGAAGGCTTATGGTTGACCGTAAAAATGTTCTGTGATCAGTACTATCAACCAAAAAAAAAATATCAGCACAAGAGCACTTAAATCTGCCCAAAAAACAAAACAGGTGTAAAAACAGGACAGTTTTTCTTTTTTTCTGATTATTTACCACATTTTGTTACAAACACAGGATTATGATAATAATCATTATAAAGTCAGTATCATATTGAACAAATATTCCCAACAAAAATAAACAAACCTCAAGTTTCAAGTGTGACCTTTTACAAATGAAAGACCCTTTGAAACTTGAAAGAGTAAATAAATAATATATAATAGTAATATAAATTCATATATATGAAGGTATACACACATCACTCTTAGTAGAAGAACAAAATCTAAAGTAAAAAGCGCCAAATCTTTTTTGAAATATAGTAGAATATAGATATACCCATATCTATGGCTTCATGATTTTCACGTGTGAGTCAAGCTATACAGGCTGAATGAGGATTGCAGTTTGTACACGTCAAAGAATACCCATATTCATCTGCAAAAAGAGCAAACAGTTCCAGTTTTGCATTGTGTGGAATGAGACCGCCGTGCGCAGATGCCGAAGATGTCGCTTTGGTATGACAAAAATGAACACAGGCATGCAAGTTAAGACCACAGAATCAGGGCACGAAAGGTCAAGGAAAGGAGGGAGGATCTAGTTGCCCAGTTATGATTTGTCTTCTCAGGAGAAAAAAAAAACAAACAAAAAAACACATCTCCATAATCTCTATCCACAGACACAAATATTCATCTAATCTCTCCACGCAGACGCTCTCGCAAGTACGCGGGTGAAACAAAAATGTCATTGAGGCACATATTGAGGGGTCGATGGCAGACGTTTTCCTGAAGTACAACCCGGAATGAGGAAGAGGACATACAGCACAGGTCGCGAAAAGAGAGTAAAGTGTGGGGTAGGAAGGGTCCAGGGCAATCAAACATACATCCAGATGTCTCTCAGTGGCCAAAACAGCACCACAGGACAGATTTGTCACTGATCATGGGCTCCTTCCACACCCATTACTAACATTCATCAAAATTTGTACCCCATTGTCTTTTTTAACCCCAGAAATAAAGAACAGTTTGAAAAAAATGGGTCAAAAACACATTGAATAACAGAGCTGCTAGAAATGAAGAAAGCATCACAAGTTGTGCTGGGGGGTTTTTTTTTTTTGTTTTTTTTTAAGAGAAATACAGTCCGTGGCACCTGCAACAGGGTGCCTGATGTGTGCAACCATCACAGGCAACATGTTTCCCACAACATGTTAGAGCTGCAGCACTTTCTTTCCATTTTTTAAAATAAAGAATGAGATCCAGACTGCAGACTCAACACACTTGCATTAGAGAGGAGTGTTTGGTCTGCAGGCTGCCTCACCGTGTGTCATTTTAACTGTGAACACATAAAATAAAAATCTAATCTGCTTGCAGTTTTCAAAAACTAACTGTTCCTCTCACACAGCCCTTCATTTTAACAACAATAATAAAAAAAAAACAAAAAAAAAAACATGTACACTTCTTTAATCCGATTGTGATGAATAGCGACAGGCTTGTGGAAAAAAAAAAACAAAAACAAAAATAAAAACAACCCAGCAACGAACCGTTTACCACGACTATAAAGGCAAAAAGCACTTGTTAAAACACGGACTCTGAAACAAAAGCACTTCATGTATACAAAAGTACTAGATTGCTATTTTTTTCTCTTTTTTTGGTTCCATAATAATCAATTAGTGTACATTAGTGATGCAAAAAGCATAAGCTGAATAAATGTTTCAATCAATATTTAACAGAGGAGCAGGACAGTGAATGTGTTTTTCCCCCTCAGTAGTTTAAAAAAAAAAAAAAAGCAAATACGACAGAAAAAGCGTAAACCGGCACAATAATAGGTTGATAAAAAGCCCCATGGCTTGCTATCCACAACAAGGCAAAGTATAAAAGCTTTCTTTTTATACAAGATATAAAATATCAAATAAAAGAAACACACAGTAAAGCTTAGCATCCAGCACTTAATAAGAATAATTAATAATAGTAACATCAACAACAATAATCATAGTTCTGATATTCATAATAATAAGACATGTCATCAGCCTCACTTGAATTGTCAGCAACTTTTGCCAAAAAACTTGGAAATAATCTTAAAAATCAGTGTAGACTCTTTCTAGACGCCAGACCCTCATTCAAACACGCACACTCACACATACACACACACACACACACACACACACACACACACACACACACACACACACACACACACACAGAAAGGGGGAAAAAAAGGGTTCTCAATAAATAACAAATCAATATTACACTCTACAAATACTGAAATCTCTGAATTTCAAGCACAACGTTGATCCTTTTTCTTTACACCTTACAAAGCAGGAGAAACTGGAGCACGCAAAAAAGAGTTACCATGAAAACTGTCTGCATATTCTGTGTGGAGAAACTGGAATTTACACGTCTGTATAAGGAGGAAATAAAACAAAATATAATAAAAACAAGGAAAAAAGGTGTGAGACTTGGCTCTCAGGTCCTATCATCACAAACTGCAGCGTGAGAGACAAGCGAGAGAGACAAAGAGTGTTTGTTAGTGTAAGGTAGGTCCATGGTGTGCTCACATTGACTGTCAGACCAGAAACGTTTTGTTTAAACCTCTCCAATTTGTAAGAGCAAAGTTCATTCTCTGTCTCTCTCTGTCTCACACAGCCTTCATTTCCCCCTTCTTTTACATCTTTATGTACAAATCTCCAGTTTCTGTTGGAATGGATCAATAGAAACCAGGTGGTGAACTTAAGAGAAGAAAAGATTAAGGACCCCACTGAAAAGGCATAGGCTCTATAATCAGCAATCTGCACAAAGATTCAGTGATTTCTATCTGGCGATAACAGTCAGAGAAGACATAAGGTACATCCTTAAAGGTAGGTGCGGTCACCGAGTTGTTCAGGTAAGTAAAGATCAGATTAAAAATGTAAACCATGGGTTCAGGACTTTGATAGGAGTCAGTTGTCATTAAAGTGCAAGTCTGTGGCAGTAGGACTCAAAAAAGAAAATGTGTCATTGGGGCTTCGCAGTCCCCCACCCTGACACTCCATCTTTGCAATAGATTTAGACTCTCGCTTTGAGACGCCTTCCTTCCTGACTGTTCCCCCTTTACTGTCTGTGATCCTTGGTTTCTGCAATGATTGTGATGGCAAACATACAAAGTTGCAGTTTAGCGCTGGCTGCGTCTTTGGCAGCCTGATTCCTGTTGTGACAGAGCAGAAAACAGCTGGACTCCAGCCTGAACCCTCAAGAAGAAGAAGAAACACAAAAACACTGCATCTGAAGTGGAGGAGGTAAGCGGAAAAAAGCCTTGCACTCAAGCCATCTCTTGATTACTCTTCTTCTATGGCGGTCAAGCTTGAGAAAGTGTGTGTGTGTGTGTGTGTGTGTGTGACTATGTGTGTGTGCATTTGAGTGTTTCGATCATCGTGCATCACCCTACAGCATCTCCGTACAAAGGAAGGCCTGCCCACAGTGGGTGGGCGAGTGGGTAAAGTGAGCAGAGGAATCTGCCTGAGAGATCAGAGAAGATCTTCAGAGATTGGTTGATGAGCCACAAACAGGAGGCCTGATGGGTTCTACGAGATCCAGGCAAAGTCCTTCTCACTCCCATTCTGCTGCTCCCCCTCCTGAGCCGAGGAGTCACTCTCCTCCTTCTCATTGTCCAGTGCTCTGTGTGCCTCAGCGGCCATCCCTGAGTCCTTCCACTTCCCCGCCTCTTCCTCCCCTTCTCCCAAAATCTCACCGTCCCCTTCCACCATCATTTCCTCCTCTCCTTCCCCGTCCCCATCACACTCTGCCTGGTCGTCATGAAACCGATCCCCAGGATACAGCTCCTCCTCAGGGGAAATGTCCCCACCCGTCTCCCCGTTGTGGTCCAGCAGCGCGGCCATGCCCCTGCCTGAGCAGTCGGCGCAGACCCCATGCCTCCGGGAGCCGTGTTTGATTCCAACACTCGCTGCGGACATGAAGACCCGGCTGCACACTTTGCACACATACTTCTTGTCCTTGCTGTGGACCTGTGGGATAGAAACACACAATTCCATGTTTTTAATTTACACTGGATGACAAATTAGAATTTTATTGAAAAGTTTACTTCAGTAATTCAATTCTAAAAGTGAAGCTCATATATTGTATAGATGCATGATACACCATGATATACTGTATTTCATGCATTTATTTCTGTTAATTTTGATTATTATGGCTCAGAGCTAAGATTATGTAAGTTTAAATTTAAAAATGTATTTTTAACATGTTATGGCCCATACAAATAAGGGGAAGACTACTGACTTGACAGTTGTCTAGCAGACAATCACTGGTTGACAAGAAGGGGAAGCCACAGATGGTCTTTGCTAAAGAAGCAGCTTGTTCCCCGAATGTTGTCTCCAAGCATAAATGGAAAATTAAGTGAGTGGAAAAACTGGAGTAGCCATAGATTCACAAGCAACAGGGATGATTGCAGCTTTTAAAGAATTGGGAAGCAAAGCTCATTCAAGAAAGCTCATTCAGTCCTCTGTTATGATTATTCCTGTTGCTTTAGTGCCTTTTTCTGCCACACCTTTTCCTTCCACTCAACTTTCCATTGAAACATGACAAAGAGTTTGCGGGAAATTCACAAGGCATGACTGTTGTTGGAATCAGTTCTTCAAGAGCCACTTTGCAAAGACATATCCAGGATATGGGCTACAGCTGCCACAATCCTTATGTAAAAAACAAAAAACAAAGCAAAAATCAAACTCCTCAATCAGAGACAACATCCAAAGGTTCAGAGTCTGGAAGTTGAGTGTTGAGGGACAGATTTCAAAATGCTTGTGGTCCAATATGAAGTTTCCACAGTCAATGACAATGACTGGGGACTTATTGGAGAACTATGTCATCTGCTGGTGTTGGTCCACTGTGTGACAAAGTCAGCACAGTCAATAATCTGATATATTTAAAGAGCTCCATGGTTCCTTTTGCTGGCAATCTTTATGGAGATGCTGATTTCATTTTCCAGCAGGACTTGACACCTGTCCACTCCACCAAAAGTATCAAAACCCAGGTTAATGACCATGGTATGACTAGCTCTAACCCTTTTTTAGCCAGCACACTGGCTTGACCTAACTCTGTGGGGAATCTATGGAGTATTGTCAGGAGGACCCAGACCCATCAATGACAGCAAGCTGAAGGGCGCCATCAAAGCAACCTGGGCTTTCTTAACACCTCAGCAGAGCCACAGTTTGATCACCTCCATATCACATTGCATTCATGCAGTAATTCATGGAAAAGGACCCATAACCAAGTACGGTGCATGGACATACTTTTTAGTAGGCTGACATTTTTCTATTAAAATCAATTTTTATCAGGCTTATGTAAATTCATATTATCTAAGAAACAAAATTTGGGGTTTTCATTAACTGTAAGCCCTAATCATCAAAAGGAACAGAAAAAAACCCCTAAAATATATCCATCTTGGTTTTCAAACTGAATAACTGAAATCAATAAATGTTTTGATGACGCATGTACGCTTGTAACAAAACGCCCCCTAGAGGGCAACGGCTGCAAGATAGCACTCACCAGCGTGTGCCTCTTCATGTGTTCCCGTCTGGTGAACTTCTTGCCACATATTTCACATGGGTAGGGCCTCTCACCGGTGTGGGAGCGCATGTGCCTCTTAAGGATGCACTGGTGCATAGCAGAAAAACTGCAGTAGGGGCACTTGAACTTTTTCCGGATCACCGTGAAGTCATTCACTGCAAGGACAGAAAGGAGGAGGGACAGAAAGAAAAGGAAGGAGCAAAAGATTAGCTTTGAAAGAAAAAAAACATAACTTCTCTTTTCAGTTATTGCTTTTAATTAGTGGCATGGGCTAGAAATGTAACATCAATTCCCATGGTCATCCCAATCCCAGGCAAAGCTACAGTTGCCCTGGAAACAAGCTCTTCCTCCATGCTAAAGCAATAAAGGCATAGCGATACTATAAACACATGGCACTACATTGAGTCTGCCTAAGGTGCTCTAGAAGGTCTCTAGTGTGGACAGCGAGAACACAGACAGAAAGGCAAACACAGACAATGACAAGAAAATCAGCAACACGATGGAGGGGAAACTGTATTTTACAGTGACGGGAACATACACTGTACATATCTACTGTATATACAAAGGAAGGGGTCATCACATGTAATTACCTCCATCGGCATCGGCTCTCGTTAAACATTTGATGGCACATCAAAAAAATAGAAGAAAAAACATGCAAGGACAAATAAACTGCACAACAGTTTAAGGTTTTCAGGTTCTAAAATAGATGAATTCTCTCGAATGGCTGTGTGTATGTGTGCAAAACACAAACGGGTAAAAAAAGGAGCTGCAACAAAATCTCAGTTTTCAACCATAATTTAATCACAGCATGAAATCTACAGTTAAAAAAAGTACAGAGGTCTGAACATGGGTTTCAAAGATACATTTTTCAGTCTATATCTGGACATATCTTTCTGTACTTACAACACATATTCAAACTCATAGATACCACATCATAACAACTACCTCTGCAGAATTCCCATTCAGTTCCTGAGTTCCATCAACCTGTGGCTCTGTTCAGCTGCAAAATGTGCTACCTGAAGATGGGATTTCATAAAGCATTTGGCAGTTGGGAGTTCTCTGTGCATATACAACAGACAAGGGACAAATTCTCCCATGGGCTCAAGTTTTGCTTCAATAAAGAGCACCTAGAAAGACAAAAGCAGGTAAATGCCTTCATAATGGGTATAATGTATGTATGGGTATATATGAGAAACCTTTATGGGTGAATTGTATCAAGACAATACAGCAGGAAAAATAGGTATTGAACACAACATTTTTCTCAGTATATTTGTTTTTAATGCTCCTATAGATATGAAGTTTAAACCAGCTATCAGTAAAAACCCAAGTAATCCACTAATAAAACAAAAAAGCACAACAAATAGGTCCATAAATTAAGTTATAGGACACAGGTTAGCTATGTAGAAAATAGGCTGCAAAACATGCATTCAAACCCAGAAAATGGCTGAAATCTGACATTTAAAAAGCAAAACTGCCACCTATCAGTGCCAGTGAATATCAGCTGTTTTGGTCCAGGTTTATGACCTACAGAAATGTTTTTCATTACCAAGGTATTACACCACAAGCATCCTGACGTTACCTATGGACACATTTCTAAATGTCTGAAAGTTCCACTGAGCACCGCAGGGGTTAATAATCTGGAAGTGAAAAAATTATGACTTCATCATAAACAAGCTGCAACCAGGGGCTCATTGCAAGACAAAATCAGAAGAAGAATCAGAAAAGTTGTCCAAGAGCCAGGGACCACTCACAAAGAACTTTAGAAAGACTCAGAATTATTTGGAAAACAGGAGGTGAACACACTTTATCAAATGGCCATTGTGCACAAGACTCCACTGCTGAAGAACAAACATTTTGAAGCTCTTTTAAATTAGCTGGAGAACATGTGGACAACCTAATGAAATAATAGGAGAATATAGATTGGACATATGGGATTACCCTCTTCGAATGTCATTGCACCCATCATGTGGGTACAATGACCCCCCCCTAAACCCCTCCAAAAACACTGCACCAACAGTGAAGTTTGGAGGTGGGAATGTCATGGAGTGTTTCAGAATAGGGTGGTTGTAGACTTCATACAATTAAAAGAAGGATAAGTGGACAAATTTACTGAGACACTCTTGATAAGAATGTGAAGATGAAACAAGAGTGAATTTTTCAGCTCTACAATGATCCCAAACACACTGCCACAGAATCTCTCGGAAGCCACGGAAAGCTTCTAGAAGAGTCCAGTCAATTACTTGACTTGTATACAAATTATCTGTGGAAAGAACTAAATTACATAAAAACGACCTTCTGAAACCTCCAAGATTTGAAGAAAAGTTTGTGGTGATTTAAGGGTCAAAATTATACCAGAATGATCTATGCCACTAGTTTCTCTGTAATGGAGAGGCCCAAAAAATACTTTTATTATAAGTACTGAATACATTTCAGTAAGCATGTTTTCATACTTGCAGTAAATTCTTTGTCAATCCACTTTATTGCACATAGCCAAACTTTTGGACTAATTTATGCTACTTTATATGTGTGGATTATTTGGGTTGTTACCAACATCTGATATAAATTTCATGTCAGTAACCCAGTGACAAATACATTTACTGAGAAAAACAGAGGTTTTCAATACTGATTTTTGCTATATCTTGTTGCACATCTAGCATAAACTCAAAACAAACGTATTCTGGCAGAAAGTGGTGTGAATTCCCATTAGCAATGACTGTCAAGCTTGTGTTCAACCCAACTGCTGCTCACCAACACAGCCCTTACTGCCTCCCTTATTATTATTCATATGCGTTTTTCCACTTGTCTCACTTGATTCCCTATTTTCTGCCCCAAGCACACCATAGCGCCATTATCGCTCTGCAGCCGTGACATCACTGAGCTCTACTGGTTTAACAGGTCTCTGTTCCTTGGCCCCTGCTTCCACTTCAGATGTGGGGGTCAAGAGGTTAAGAGGGGGCCGGAGCCGTGGAGGACCGATTACTGCCCAGGTCCTGCCCTGCTCAGCCACTACGGCACTCACAGATCTGGTTCTAAGAAGGTGGCCGAAATAAAGAGAGAAAATGACACCAACTGACCCCCATCCGAGGTGCTGCTGGCCTATTGTTTTAGCAGGCTTTGTCTTCTTCAGCACATCCTCTCCATCTGTGCTCATCTGACAGCTTCTGACTCAATATAGTCACGTTAGAGCAACTGCTAAGGACAATCTTCTGTAAGTCCATCTTATTTGGACCTATCACAGATTTCTTGTCTTTTTAAAAACTATTTTGCTATTCTATATAATAGTAACTCAGGTGCAAAAGTCTGATTTTCTTCTTTTTCTGTAATGCTGCAAAGTTCCTGTAGGTGGTGTGGTTGTTTGGACTTCACCCCACAATGCCTGACAGGTATGGGCTCTGTTTAAATGTCTTTGTGCATGTAATGTATTGGTGGACATGAAGATTAAGATCTCTCTGCCTAAAAAGGAGATGAAAGTGTAGTCACAGTGGTGACTGGCAACGGAAAACCAGACAAGTGGTTCAGGTTGAGGAAGTGAAAATACACCCCCTGTCTCTCTGCTCGGCACTGCAGTGAAAAGTTATTCACCTGGATATGGGTTCAGTTAGTTCTTACTAAAACTATTTAAACATTGCATAAATTATGGGTCAAAAATTTAATGGGGATTCACCTAGATTCACTTTGCATAGAAATTGTGCATTTCTGACAAAATTGTCATCAGTTTAAATGGGTTATTGTTACATAATAATAATGGCATAATATTTAACAAGGTGTAAAAAAAAAGTGCTCCACACTTTTGATCATAAGGAATTCTTCCATTTTGAGTATAACACCACAAAGCATTTTTGGCATGAACGTAAGATGCAAGTGAAGGTACAATTCTAACTACAAATGGGTTTGAGTGACTTTACAGGCCTTCCACGTCAATACTGCCATTGTAATTGTCAACTTTCAGGTGTTGGTTT
Source organism: Anableps anableps (assembly GCA_014839685.1). Classification (NCBI taxonomy): domain Eukaryota; kingdom Metazoa; phylum Chordata; class Actinopteri; order Cyprinodontiformes; family Anablepidae; genus Anableps; species Anableps anableps. The sequence continues at coordinate 24,368,379 of CM026071.1, read as the reverse complement.
AGCCGCCACAGCGGGTCTGTAAGCCCACCCTGAGACATTTCCATTCCAGTGCTGCCTCCCAGTATGGCTCCTGGCACTAAGGCCACCTGGCAGCACACTTTAACGTGCGTTGCCAGGTTCTTCTGGGTGCTAAAAGCCTTGGCACAGGCCGGGCAGGTGTGCCCTCTCTCTTTGGAGTGCACAGAGGACAGGTGCCGGTGCAGGTCTGTGCGATCCCGAAAATGCTTCAGGCAGTAAACGCACTGCATCAGCTTCTTCTTAAAGTGGATAGTCTTCTCGTGACGGTCCGCATTGGATTTGAGGGTAAAGCTGGCAGGACAGTGGGAGCAGAAGTAGCGAGCCGGAACGGGCTCACCTACTGCAGGGCGGTAGAGAGACTGGCTGAAGAGGGGAGGCTGGGGCTGTGACTGGTGACGGGGCTGGATAGGCTGGTGGAGAGGACCCGGCATGCCTGGCCAGTCTAGGGACAGGGCCATCAGAGACAGGGTGTGGTGGTACTCATGTTCCCTGAGATGCTCCAGGCTGCTGAACAGCCGTTTGCACAGGGAGCAGGTGAGCCCCTGTGAGAAGCCACCGTGCTCTGGCAGGACTTTTTCCCCTGATCCAGCCTCCTCACCCAGCGCGAGTGGCCCTTTAGATCCCATGCCAGCCATGGACACTGACGCAGGCACTGACGAGCCACCGGCACAGCTCCCCTCACCCATCTGATCCGTCTCGACAGGGGACTGGTCACTTTCCAAAGCTGAAATAGTGAGGAATTTAGGTAAGACACAAAAATGAAACTCCAATTTTGAGACATTTTGTATGTTAACTTTTGAATTATACCTGTGCTGTACTCTTTCATGTCTTCTCTGTCCTTTGTACCCTCCTGTAAACACAAAATATCCCGTTATGTGACACACATTTATGCAATCTGTAAGGAATGTTGTCTGGGCATGCAGAAGGCAGGAAGGTGGAACAAGCTGTGAAAGCAAACGTTTTATTAACATGCATAAAAAAAAGAGATAAAGACTAAAAGTTCAAAAAAGGAAAACATGGTCATAACTATGCAAAAATGGAGTGAGAGAGAGAGAGAGAGAAAAAGAGAGAGCAAGCAACAAAAACTTCAGGTATAACAGTTTAAGATACTACATCTGTCTAATGGGACTCACACTGATAAGTAGTGATGTTATTAAAGGGAAAGCTCAGGATTTTTTTTTAACTTAGGCATTGTTGAAAGGTTACCTGCAGTTGATTACTTTAGTATGAATTTGGATTTCTTGCCCAACAGGTTAAAGCTAACAGCTAGTAAGAGAGGGACAAAAACCAGAGTTCCAACTAATTTTACATGTCAAAATCTAACACTTTTCCAGATTCCAATTTCTTGATTTTTCTGGAAGTTTTTACAACATTCTGAACATTTCATTACAACATATTTAGTTCAGTTATTATGATTTGTGCATTTTACAAATCATGAAACATGATGCTGAAGTTGACTTTTAATTTGACAGTGTGGTAAAAAACAATTTAAGCATCAGTCCTTTGATTGCCCTTCACAGGTCAAATTATTTTGTCTTTTGAACAAACTTTATGGCCCCAATTTAGCTCCATAGAAAAGGCTCTTTTTTTAAGATTTTTTGAATAAGTAGGAATTTATTGGTTGCTTCTATCAGTAAGTCAAATGCCTTAAAAACATCATGAGTTTGACAAAACCTGAGTTTTGACAAGGTAATCAAAGATAAAAGACATCCTCTAAAAATAAATCAATGTTCATTTTACATACAGTTTGGAATTTGACTGGAGGAGAAACCCTGTAACATCGTAGTGGTTTATGCAAATACTATTTTATGAATTTAAGAACTGGTGCCACGTTTGTATTGTGTGGTTATTTCCATATAAGCTGAGGATTATTTACACATGAAACAGAAGTAGGTGGTGGTGCACCCCCAATGATCTTCCTGTGTGAAACACATAGAACAAAACATGTAAAGAATTTCTGGACAGATCAACGACCTTACAGAAAAGTATAGCTGTGTAAAAATCAATAAGACAGTGTTTACTTAAACTGCTAGAATAATTTTGTTTTTTACCTTTATATCAGACAGTTACTCTGACTGGAACTGCTTAACATATTCTGTTGTTTGTAGGGTTACAGCTATCGAATATTTTAATAATCAAACACTCGATCAATCAAATATACATGTCATACACCCGGCTTCCTGCAGATTTTTTCATGGAGTTTGCCTATTTATATTTAGAATAACAAAAGAAAAATCAACAACAGCTGTGTCCCATATTTTCCTCACCAGAACTGAATCTATCTTTAAGATTGGATGGATCTGATTATACTCTTCTGTATCTATTTGTCTTGTGAAGTGGCTTGAAATTAAACTTGTTTTGAATTGGCCCTGTATAAACAAACTGGAATAAATTCGGCAAAACTGTGCACATTCACATGCATATATGACCAAGCCTACCATCTACAGCCCATTTAGAAATGTATCATTTTTATATCTGAAAATCTTGCAGGGATTTTTTTTCAAACAGATCAACAGTCATCTTGATCTTATCCCTTTTTCCAGAGATGAGCTGTCAGGACGTCTTCAGCATCATATTAAAGGTTTTTGTTCTTTCTCATAAAATCCCAGAGTCTCCAACAGATATTTAGAGAGTGAATAACATATAAATGTTTGATTGTTCTCAACCTTTTTGTCTGTGTTCTTTTTAAAAAATATTTATTTGACAAAATCTTATCTAAAGCCAGGTGTGCTAACAAAGAATCTAAGCTTGAAATATAGAAGTCTATTAGCTCACGATTCTTTAATTTGAGCCTGTCATCTTAATAAAAAGGGATTTATTTCCTCTTAGAGGTGGTAGAAAATCTGTATTTAAAGATGCTTAGAGCCACTGGACTGTTCAATCTGAGGTGTGCATTATTACAGGACCACAGCAGACATTGGAGAACAAACTTACGTTTATACTCCAGTCAGTGCATGATGATACAGGATGTTGCATCTGCTTGTTGCTCTAACAATAAAGAGGGATTATGTCCATGGGTAAAACTATTTCAAGAATCAGAAATACATCTATCTTTAAAGTTGCTTGTTGTTAATGTGCAACCACATTAACATTACATTATCATCTTTTTTTTTTTACCATCACTCTTAATGTAGACAGAACAATGTTGGGAAACTGTGACTGTAGTTACCCATGAAAGAATTGATGATGTAAAAATGTTCAACCGTACAGTAGGTAGTTATATGAAATAAATAAAGCAGTGAATTAAAAATGTTTGCCTAGAGTATTTTTAGAAATTGAGTCATTTGAGGAATCATTTCAGACGGATGTTTCAGTGCATAGTTCTCACAGGAAGATCAATCTTGGCACACCACCTGGCACCTCCATTACCCATGCAAAATGGTTATCGGTTTTGGTGTAAATAACTACCAAATGCAAACATTACCACGATACAAAGGTTCACAATTGATCATTTTCATTAAACCACTGGGATATTTTTTTTAGATTGGAATTTTTTTAAGATAGTAAAAATCCGCTTTGGTCTTGGACCCTCTTGTGCTAACCATTAGCTTTCAGCTCCTGGATCAACTAATATTTACACTAAATGAACTTCCCAAGAGAGGTGAAGGTCAATTACATCTATCTTCCAGTCCAAAACTATCCCTTGAGTGCAGGGTTGCAAAACTACAGTCCCCAAGGGTAGGTGTCCTGCGTAATTTCGATCCCTGCTTCAAGACACCTAAATCAAATGCTTAAATTACCTCCTTCCATATCATCAAGTTCTAAAGAGGCCAGGTAACAAACCATTTGATTCAGGTGTGTTGAACCAAGGAGGACTGGAAAAAATGCAGGATAACAGCCCTTAAGAGTTGAGTTTGGACACCACTATTTTAATATTATCTAACTGATGCTCAAAAACCTTTTGAGATCTCAGTAGGGTGCAGCCAAAACCCATCCCATCCCTTCTGCACCAGAGTAAAACTCTACCCCCGTCTATCCACTCCATACCCATGCCATTCCATCACCCCCGCCTATTTACTCAGCTCCTTCACTCTTCCTCCTCCTCTTTAAGAACAGAACACCATGCACTGGGCAAACAGATGGCTTGTCCATAGAGATAGGAAGGCTTGTTGGGAGGCAGGTCCACTAAAATCAAATGCTGCTCCTAAATGCTCGCTTGCACGCACACAAACTGGCACAACACATACACACGCCCACTCTCCTCCACACACACACACACAAACACACACACACACACACACACACACACACACACACACACAAACTGCAGCTTCAGTTTGTGTGAGTCTCATCTGCAGCTGAAGATGAAGACATGAGTGACTGGAGGTCAAGCAGCACAGCAGGAAGGAACAATTTAATGTGACAAGAAGCACACACTCTCAGACTGAGCAGCACCCTCAGGAGGAAACAAGTGACTCATGTGTTTGAGACGCTCCACCAGAGGGCCACGAAACACAGAGCTCAAAGATGGTGATCATAGTGAAAACCGATTTACTTCATCAAACAAAACACTATGAATTGGTTGATTTGTGACTTGAGTTTGTTCAAGCTTAAAGTAAACAAAAAGGTTCAGTTATGCCATAAGCAAATGGTTCTACGTTATATATTGGTAAGGAAAACCTGCAGTATGTAACTTTTATAAAAAATATTGTTCTACATACTTGTTGAAACTGTCGCTATGTCGTGACAGAATGGTATGAGACAGATAATCTGTGAAAAGCATCGAGCTCCTCTGCCTTCTCCCAGTGCTATCGAGAAACAATTAGAGCCAGGAGGCGGGCCTTAGTGCTGTCAATCACCGTTTGACTGGCGCTGCTCATACAGTGAGTTGTTTCTCCACCATTAGCACAGTTAACAGCGAGTAAATGATTGATAGCGCTTAGACCTTCCTCCTGGCTCTGATTGGCTGGTTTTGGTCAGAATGATTCAGGAGCGGTGCATTTCTTCAGACGGTAATAGTGGCTCAGGGAGGAGGTGGAGATAGATCTTTTCACAGATTATCTGTCTCATAACACTGTCACAACATGGTGACGGTTTTAACAAATATGTAAAAAACATATTTTTTATAAACGTTACATACTGCAGCTTTAAATGATTTTAAACTGTAGCATTATAACAGCATCTTACGAAACAACCAAAAAAAAAAAAAAAAAATAGTGTACTCTTAGATTAGACAAAAAGTGCAAACCAGCTTTTTGTTAATAAATCACATGATTCATTTCAAGTACGTATTCATGGATTCAGTCGGAAAGGTTTGAGTTTAGCAGTTTTCTAAAATTAATATATATAAGATATTTTCAAATTGGGCCAAACAAGTTCAAAGAAAACTTTGAGCCAATACTAAACAAAACTAGAGAGTAAGGCCTGCTACAATTAGAAACAAAGGAATTTTGTCCAACACCCTGGGAATCATTGGAAGAAAATATAAAGACATTGACCAGCTATGAAATACATGCGCATACCAAATGTACTCGCCCTATTTCAGCACGATACATGAAAAACCTTCACGTGCAGCAATTAGAGACAGTTAGTTTTAAGTGCCCTTGAACACAACACTTTCAAGTCGGACCTGTGTGAAGGCCAAATCTGCAAGGGGGCAGGTTAGAGTGACCCACTGCTGTCAAGCATCTGAGCTGCCGAGTTGGAGAGCAGGCGTGAAGTAGGGACGGCATTATAACCAACAGAGCAGGTGGTACTCGCAGATTTCATGATGTTGGTTTCACTTCCATGAACATGCATCGCCACAGGATGTGCCATGGCTGCTGGAGTCTTTAAGGTGGTTTAAAGAAAGACTACATTTGGCGCCCACTTCAATTAACCTTGCTGGTTTTATACTCCATTTTCTGGAAATATTAAACTAACTGACTTTATTTTTTGCCTGTTTTTGTGTCAAAAAACCCAAATAAATAATTACATCGGTGAATTTCTGCTGCTGCTTTAGACCAGGATCAAGACCAGGATTCAGCTAAAAATGTACGTTTTCCAGCTATAGTTAATTACTATAGTTACTATAGTTAAAAAAATTACCTTACCGTTATCACACTTACATGAAAGTAAAATTAAAGTTTTTGAAAATTAAATATATGAAAAAAATGTTTCTGTAAAATAAACGTATCTATTCTATTTCTATAGCAAAGCTAATGTTCTATGCACTTGTTGGTATGCTTTTTATATATCCTTTTCCCATTCAAAAGGTAAAAAAAATATTTTTTTTACTTCTTGTAATATTTCTAATAGCACCAATAGTTTGGGATTTTTCAAACAATAATAGAAACAATATTAATGACTATTGTCATTATTATTAACAATTAATGTTATTATTGTTATTTTCTTATATAATCATTTCTAAATACTGATTGAATATCTTTTGACTTCTATAACTGGAAATCCAGATCTATGTGCACCAAAAACATGCAAAACACACTACATTGAATAAAATACATTGAATGTTCATACATTCTGTAAATCTTTATGTTTTTCTTCTATTTTCACATGCTGACAGTATACAGAGATCTCGTGGACGAATCAAGAAAAAGAAGCATACTTGAAAAACTTTTTTAAATTTAAATTGTCACCAGACTAAGTTACAAATGGGCTTGTGAATAAATCTAAGCAATGTGAGAAATGAAAGAAAGCAGTTAAGAGTTAAGAGTTACTAAAATACTTGAACATGGAGCTGAATCTAAACTGGAAACTCACAGCTGTAGAGACAGAAGGACTCTTCAGAGGCTCGGTGACGTGGTCAGACAGGATGACCTCAACTAGAACAGCGTGAGTGTGTGAGTAAGAGTGAAACGGAAATATCGGACCTCTGCTGAAACTGCGGGAGAGGTGTAAAAGAACGAGGGAGGATGAAGGAGGGTAGGCCGCCGGGTGTGTGACAGCGTGTTTGTGTTGCAGAGGGGCTCTCTCTCAGCCCAGCGTTGTGTCCTGGCAGCGCGACAGAGCGGCGCTGTAATCTCCCGGCCAGTGCGCGGCAGCACCTTTCATTTCCACGGGATTACACCGCGCTGCTGGTCCACACACAAAACACGGCAACACACATGAAGACATGCACAGAGGGCAGAGCCACACCGCCACACTGCATGCAGGAGATAACTCAGCAGTTTGGTCGTCCCCTGTTCCAACTCCTCCCATAAGCCACATCAAACCCAGGAGAGCTTCTGGAGGAAGGCGAGAGTGGGAGAGACATAATAAGCAGAAAAGGATGGAGGAGAGTGAGAAAGGGAGAGGTGGGGGGGGAGGAGCAGAGGGGGCCATAAAGCCTGCGTGCCCACCTTGTTCCTTTGCCACGTTTATTGTTGCGTTTTTAATTTGCATGCAGAGGGATTTGGACGACGCTCCGGTTGGGCTGTCTGTGGTTTCAGCTGATTCGGTATTGAAGCACACACACACACACACACACACACACACACCCCACCACCACACAGCATCTTGTCAAAGCCAGAGAAACAGTACCCAAGCCCAACGATGGAGTAATCCAACTCAAACACTCCCCAAACCAGCAGGATTAAACCCAAAGCAGCAGAGCCAATCAAACAAAGGCGCGACGTGAACTCCATTTCAATGCCAGGAAGTCCATTTGATTAAATAAACTACCGAGAGTTTATTAGTTCACAAGTATGAATGTCATTTTTTTTTGTGTGTATTTGGCTTTTTTTTCTTACTTCTCTGCCAGTTCTGGAGCAGGCGTGGAGCTTTTAAAGAAGGGAAAAAAAAAAAAAAAAAAAAAAAAAAAAAAAAAATCATGTACCAAAAAAGGAGATTTTACTAAACATTTCTGTTTTATGCTAAATGGATGCCAAGCAGCGGTTAACTCTGCTCCCAGCCAGCACTGAGGACAGTGGACAGTCAGCATTTTCCATGGCAGTTTCAAGAGCTTTGTTTGTGTTTGTCTAATTGCATTGCTTCCACAGGCCAGGCACAGGCAGCGAAACAGGAAAAAAGATGCACATGGAGAGCGAGAAGAGTTAGCACGTCCTTCGTTAGTCTGTAAACCGTCAAAATTAAACAAGCAAATGAAGGAAGATTTAGGATTTCCTTTCAAATACGTAATATAGTCAAATTAATAAGGAATATACTAAAATACTGTTGTGGTCAGAGGTTTACACACACTCACACATTTTCCCCAAAATCTTAAAAACTGGTGAAGTTTGTTGAATATTTTTTTTCGACGACTTCTGATTGACGATCACGGTCCATTGCATGTGGTAGTTTCTCTTTCCTGTTATGACAAAACTCTTTGAAATGACCAATACTCAGAACAACAGGAAAAGTCCAAAGAACTCCATGAAAATCTATTAAGGAAAACTGCAGTTTTCCACATGATGGGAAAGTCTTTTGGAGTCATTTTTAAACAACTCCAGATTCCCAGATCATCAGTTCCAACAGTTGTATGTGAGCATAGAGTCTTTCAGATGCCACCACCTTCCCAAGGTCAGGAAAAACACCCAAACTCCCTCCTTCATATGAAAGAAAACTGGTTAGGATGTTCAGGAACAAATCAACCAAGACTCAAGCCTGCATGAACTGGAAACCACTGGCGCACCAGTGTCGCTGTCCACACTGAAGCCTGTTTAACATCAATGTGGACTAAGAGGGTCTTGGCCAAGAAAGAAAACCCTGCTCCAAAATAGACAACTTCATGCTCAACAAAAATTTACAGCCATCAGCATGGATAGGCCAAACTTCTGGATACGTGTTTTACAGTCAGACGAGACAAAGCTTGAGGGATTTGTGTGAAAATAACAATGTGGTGGCATCATCAAGCCTGTAAGTCTGTTTTTCTGCAAGTAGTACTGGCGCATTGCACAAATTGGATGGCATAATAAATTAGGAAGACTCCCTTAAAATTCTTCAACTTTACCTCAAATCAACAGCTAGATGGTTAAAATGTGGACACAAATGGGTGTTCCAGTAGGGTGTTCCCATTGAAATTGGATTTAAAGTTGAAAAAGCAGGCCCACACTGAGAATCTGGAATTATCCAAAGCCTCATTATCAAACTTTCTGAAAATATATGGATAATGCCTGAAAATCCAATAAATTCCAGGAAACCAACTAATTAAATGAACTCTACAAATTCTGGTGAAAAGAGAGGGGAAAATATCCAGCCAGAATTATTGCCAAGAGACATTCAACCAACTATCAGTGGGGTTGTATGTTTTTATATCTAAGACTGTGCGTATAATTTTCAACCTGTCTGAATTGGAGAAAATCCACAATAAATGAGCACGAAGGTGTCCCTCATTGAGAACATTGCTGAATTTTTATGATTTTTAATCAGCCCACATTGAAAAATGGACGAAAATAATGTGACAGTCATGCTTATAGTAAATGTATGGAAACCACCTAAATATACGTATATTTTAATAAACTTCACAGCATTAACGTGATTTTGTGCTTAACATTCCTGCACTCTTGTGATATTACCACCCTGTTGCAAATCTGTTTTCCCCCTTATTGTTTAATGTAATTTGTCGAGCCTCTCCACTGCAGCTGACAAGCACCGACTGCTCTTGATTGGATCACAGAACTTGCTGCCCCTGCCGCTAAAGTGTCGCAATATGTTCCAGAAAACAAAAATCTAGGGCTCTTCAATGCAGTGTACTCTGGGTTTTGTTGTAGATCATTAAGGGCTCTCTATAAATAAATAGAACAAGTAGTTCAGAACAGGCCTAGTTGTCAACTAACAGAAATTTATGCATCACACAGATTTTCCCATGTTACAATTTAACCATTCTGGTTAAAAAAAGAGCACAAAGACAGGAACTTGAAGACTAAAGGAACTTGCTGTGACTGATAAGAAATAATTTCATTTACAGATGACCTGCATTTGTATGAGAAGCAGAAGTTAGATCGTTACTTTTAGTAAGTGGGCTGTGAAACCTCATACTTCGAGTCAAACCACGCTATAATAAACCACATCTGTGGCAGAAGTCAGAGAACAATTGTCTGAGAGCCTCAGTTCAGGAAACTGTCGAGCACAAAAACCAAGAACTAAACTATTAGTGAGGTCAAGATGTAAAAGGTCTCTAATTTTCAGTTTTTGTTTCATATGTATTAGGTTAATTTTATCCACAGTTTGCAGTTGTTTGTATAGAATGTGATAGTGTTACACTGTATTGTACGGGGATCAATTGGGCATGTTTGTCTTGATAGCTCCAGCAATGTGCTGCGTTATCAGATGTTTAGTGAATTACTCTATAGATGAGCGCAGCTACGCCACACCCAGTCACACATCCCTGTGCTCTCTTTACATGGAGGAAAGGGCATGGTCAGTGAACCTGCATTCAATCTATGTTGACCTTGTCATTGGGAGTGCAGCTGTTGGCAGGTGGCTATATTTCTTATGAGCAAATCATGTAATCAAGTCGGGTTCAAAGACAAGACAAAATACACCAACTGACAGTGATCAAATCTAAAAGTGACCTATATTTGAAACTACTTTGGTGCTCATGCAGACCTTTGATATGTATGACAATGATTTAATTGATAAGAAGCTGGCATGTCTGGCAAAGGCAGGAAGTGGCATCATGTGTGGAGCAATGGATGGGGTTTAATGGGGGTTGCATTTTAGGTCTTGATAAGGTTGAATGGTGAATCAAGCAATCACCTTGCGTATAGGTCACAATATGGCCAGACGGAGCCATTAAGTACACTGAACCTTAAAAATACATTTCGTTCTCTTGGAGATACCACATGCCATCCTATCAAACACTTTTAAGCAATGGTAAAATTGTCCAAAGTGTCAATTAGACATCCTTTGTGTGTGCAGGTCTTTAATTATTGTTTAGACTGTTGAGTGACATGGTAACTTCAAGTAAATGACATTGAGACAGTCATGATTGCTCCAATATTCCTTAAGATGCATGTTCTAGATGTGTCTCCTTAGAAACTGCAGAAACTGACATTGACTCACTCATCACTGATCTGTAAGTGGACCAAATTATGTCTGTCAAGTCAGTCCTGTCTACTTAACACACTCAAATGATATAAAATATGGACAGCTACATTTTCTCAAAACAAGTTGACAAAGTTTTACCCCCTTTCATCATAGTTTGGCTTGTGGCCTTTGTAGTTTATTGCAATTCAATCATTAACTACTCAGATTTCTTGAAAAGATATGGTACTCTGAACCATGACATTGCAATATAATGAGCCGGTACTTTTTTTCATTTCCCCTGTGTTGGCATTTTAGCCATACCAGATGAAGAATCTGGTTGGCAATGTTTGCCAGAACAGTTTTGCTCTACTTAGTTCTCAGACTTATTTCAAGACGCACCAATCAGGGTTTTCCTGGCCAATAAAAAGTACTGGTTTTCTTGGGCGTCTTACCTGTTGGTTGTGTTTTGAATGATTGTGCGTTTGTTTTGCTTTTTAAGCATTATAATATATAAGACAGCAAAACATGTGCTGACTATTATTTGCAAGAAGAAGTTTTTAATTCAATGAAAAATTAAAGGAATAGAAGATTATCCTTCTTTTTGCATAAAAGTGTATGTCCCTAAACAAGGTACACACTTTTTGTTGATGCATTTATAAACCAAAAAGTAAGGGAGTTAATAGTTTAGATGATTTTAATGAGTAATGGAAACTACCCCAATTTTTCAGTATTTGACCTACCTCACCGATCAGAACTGATCAAGGGAAAATCTATGACTGACAAATCTTCATTTCTTAAATAATGAACTGATTTTAAATGACTCAAATGGTGAGTAACATGATGTAAACTTTTGACGGTGGAAGTTGCAACAGATAAATATCAAATGAACCAGAGAACAACATCTTTGAGTCCTAGTAGAGATAGCAGCTGTCGTGTTTGGGTAAAAACATTTTCCTAGGTACACAATAGCTGAATTCATCCGCAAGACTTCCCCCAACGATGCAATGAAGTGCATCATGTAAGTGAGTGCAGGAGTCACAAGCTGCCAATGAGAGCTCTGTCAGAAATACCCACCACCGAGCCATTCACCACAAAACCTCCACTGCAAAAATCCCCAACATAAAAAAAAAAAAAAAAAAAAAAAAAAAAAAAACCAACTCTAAAAAAAGCAGGCTTTGCTGTCAAAAAACAGGGATGGTACAGTGAAGGACAGACAGAGTGGTCTGTCACACTGCCTGCACCAACACCTTCCCTTTAATTTCATTTGCTCCTTATCAGCCCCATCAAGCTGACCTCGGCCACCATGAAAATAAAAAAATAAGCCAACAGATGTCCATCAATTTGCCATTGGAGGTTTATCCCCCTCCCCGTCCTCGGATTGCAGCGTGACAACCACTCAGGCCTCGTTTTTAGCCTCATGGAAACAGTATAAGCCTGAATTTGGGAGCAAAAAAAGGCAAAGATGATGCATCAAAAATTAAAAAAAGAGGGAAAAAAAAGAATTAATGATTGTGGCTATTGTTGTGACTGGCTGGTTGGAGGAGAGGATGGTTACCAGGGCAGCCAGACAAATCTGTCCTGTGTCTCAAGCTGGGGGTGAGTTAATGTGGGGGGGGAGAAGACAATGCATTACTGTCTTTTTTTCCTCCTCCTTGAACTTGGCAAAAAGCACTGGCAGACAACACAGCGCAGATAAATGCAGTCGATAACACGGTGTGTTCAAACCTGTTTGTCCTCTCTGAGCGTGCCAAACTAGTAACTGCACATGCACATTCGACCTACAAAGCTGGGGTGTGTGTGCTGTAAATGTATTACGCCACGGTGGACGCCCATCTGCTGACGACAGCAGACTACTGAGATATTCCTGATGCTTGGGCATATGTGAATCTCCTGCAACAATAAGCAGTAACCGAGTGCTCATCTCAAGACCAGAGCAAGTCTTTGTATGCAAACAGAAAGCGATGGTTTGAAACGTGTTTGGTTTTCTGTGGGGAGGGAAGGGCAAAGGAAACAGGATCAGTTCATCTGTTTAGAACTAACGTTTTATTGTGCTGTGCTAGAAAGAAGAACGTATTACTGCAAGTATAGGTCATGATCACAAAGTTGGTGCTCGACATTTGGTGTCTATCTTTCCAAATGATTTGTGCTTGCTTTTTTTTTTATTTGGTATGGAAAAAAGTCAAAGTCAACATGACTTCTACCAGTTAATCCACATGAAGCAGAAGATTTGGACCTGAAATAGCAGAGATTTTAATGCAAATATTTAGATTTTTCTACAGCTGTCTACAGCTTATTTCCCAAAGTGTTCAAACAAAAATGAAGGTAATACGGAAAATGAGGCAAAATATTGATATTAAAGTAGTTTAAAAATAAACAAAAGGAGAATTTTTATTATGGTCGGGTTATATTTAGGTCTCCACAGCAGAACTGTGGTTAACATCACTGACTTGCAGGAACAATGTTCTGGGTTCAGTGCTCAGTCTGGGTTTTCTCTGTGGGGTTGACATATTCTCCATGAGAAAATGGTTTTTCTCTGGGTACTCTGGTTTCCTCCCATACTCCAAAAACATGAATCTGAGAATAATGGGAGATTTGGGGACACAAAATAGGGAGATTATCAAGAAAACATTGGTCTTATTTTTTTTTACCTAAGGATCAAATAAGTGATTTATTTATATCTTCAGTCAAAAACAAAAATAAAAAATAAAATAAATAAATTATGAATGGCAAAAATAAATCAATAAAAAAACAAAAAATAAAATTGAAATAACTCAAATAATAATAATAATAATAATGTTTGCAGTATTTATTTATGTATTTTAGTAAATACAAACTTTTTTTTTTTTTTTTTAAACTGCAAACCATTTAAATAAACATTGTTTCTGCTGAACTTACAAAACCTGTT